>LAPY01001042.1:0-11966 GCA_000970635.1 Eragrostis tef | reverse complement strand
GCTATACGAAGTTATTACGACCTACATGCTTATAGCTCACACTTGCTTGCTATCATCTAGTGATCTTGTTATGTTTATATTGTATCTACTTTGTTATCATGATCATTAGTTTGAGTTTCCTCTTATGTACTTATACATGCTAGATTGCTTGATTGCTTTTATCATATACACTAGCATGTGTAGAAGTACTACTTGAGCTTTCCTATGTGTTACCCATGTATATGCATGCTATATACTAGCATGTGTAGGACTTGTTGAGCTTATCATGTTATATATGTTTGCTAGGTTGTTTCATTATGCTTATATATACCTTGCACCTAGCATGTACAAGTCCTACTAGCACATGGTTATCCTAGATTTATACATGTACTCTCTTATTGTGTATCCTTTACTCGTACAATTAGTATGAATTGTTAGAAGTGTAAAAAGAATTAGTTCATGGCATGCCCGATTCACTCCCTCTCGGTGACTCGGTCCTTACAGGCCACCATACTGATACATGTTGTTCCCGTTGCCATGGCAACATAGCACCAATTACTCGGGAGTGATTGAGTGGTTGGTTGGTTTGTGAGACTGAAATTAAACCAAAATTGCAGCAATTTTTTTTTACTGATGATCTAGGACTCATAGCTTGTATGCAATCAAAATGGATGACTGAGTCGTTGCTCTAAGAGACTGAAATAAAAACCTTGCAGCATTACATGGTACCTGACATATGACTCGTTGCTTGTTTGCGATTGGATTTTTCATAAGTTGGAATCTGTACTGTCATTGAACCGTCCTGTCATATCGTGACCCCAAAATCCAACGCACCAAATAGTTTCACCAAATTCCGGGCATAACTCTCCTCCTCTCTCCCCCACCGGTTATGTTGATTTTTTGGAAGTGTTGCATGACCGTAACGCTCCAAATTAATGTTTTTCTCACCAACGGATCCACCCCCGGTACCCCTCTATTGGAATGATTTTCGTAGCCTTCCATAAACGCCAGGTGCCATGCTCGGAGAGATTTTATCTGGTTGTAAATAATTCAAACGTAACAAGCCTTTTCCATAATTGGTTGACGTCGAACTAGCACCAATTGATGACGTGATTTGGTCTAGGTTTGGAAGGCGTTGGGAGGCGAGGAGCATTGATTAATACGCTCCTCCCCTTCCCTCCTCCCCAGCGTGCGTTTTCGAGCACGAGGTGCATCCTACACATGTTTTTTTTTTGATAAAACATCCTACACACGTTGATCCATCCAGTTCATCGACGCCGAGGGAAGATAGATGGGCTGTGTTGGGGCGGGCTCCTCCACGATTATGCGAGATGCACAGGCTCGAGCATGGTCTTCACACCCCGGTAATCCCATCCCCGTCATCGCCTCCCTCTCCCATCAAGTTGTGACCGCCTCTCTCTCTAGGACACGCTGCCCAGTGCCCAGGTCGCCGCACCTTTTGCCTCCGCCTCTCACGACGCCGACGACTGGAGAACGAGCATGGCAACGGTGGTCGGACAAGCTGGAGCTGCGGACGCACGCCACGCACACACGCTACCACTACATCAACTGCACCTCCGGATTCATCCACCACTGCATCCCCTAGAACCTCTAGGTAAGGTGCCCTTTTTTCTTATTTTCTCAAGAAGTAGTAGCGCAGTATATGTTGATTGATGAAATCATGTCAATACTGACCATCTAATTGTTTTTGTTGCATTTCAGTTAGTTATGCCCAAAAAAAGCATTTGTTCTTTGGATTGCTAAACTAGTTGTTTGTTTTGTAGTGTCAATACTCAGTTGAGTCCAGCTTGTTAGAGTATATTGGGATGTCTCTATACATGGTAGGTTAGGATTATGTTCTTGCCCTCCAAGTCATGCACTTCTATATAATCCGAGGCTCAACAATGCATCCATCCATACAATTCTACTCTTCTATATGACATTACGATCCTATGACTTAACCCTAGCCGTCGTTTGCTTCCGCATCGCGCGTCCTCAGGAGGATCAATTTGATCTTCGCCGGGGTAGCGCCCCTGTTTAGCGGCCGATCCTATTGATCTTGCCGCCGTCGTCCCCCTCATCGACAAGCAGCGCATCTACTCTCTGTTGTCGCCGCCGTCAGGCTGGTCCAGCCGTGCAGGGACGGATCTTCTCCAGTCGCGACGGGCCGTTGCCGCCAGTACGTTCGTCGGGAGGCTGCACGGACCACGATGGGTGCTACCGCCACGAGCGGGCCACGCCAGCACGGCGCCAGGTTGCGCGTGCATCCAGGATCCCGTCGCGAGGCCGTCTGCTCCATCGAATTGGGTCATCGTGAGCCCTGTCCTCTGTTCTTTCTTTTTGATTTCTTTTTTCTCCCGCTGGTCACCCGTCGGCAGGAATAGAAAAAGGATAAAAGCTGAGAGCTTAGGCTATGGGTACGCAACGATCTACACAGAGAATCCAATGTTGCTGCTGTTTTTTTTTCTCGATCTGTGATCGGGGTTGTGTCGCCCATCGCCGGTCGACTCTACGCGCCTCTACATCAACATCGTCGCCGACCACTCCTCTTTGTCGCCTTGTGGCTCGACCTGGCGTGCGGTGCGCGCATGGGCGCCCCTCTCGTGGCGCCGCAAGGCTCCTCTGCCACATCGTCTTCGCGCTGGCCGTCTCTGACTTCTCCACCGCCATGGCTGCACCCTCGGACTGATCACCCAACCCGTGCATTGCCGTGGCATGTTCGCTTTTGGAACGGGTGTCCTGAGAGTAAGTTTCATTACTGACCACGAAGGCTACGGCTATCGCATTGTTGCGCCATAGCGTCGCCTCCCGTATCCCCGCCGCTGCATCTTCATCGCAATCGACTACGTCATTGTGCTCTCCATGCACAAGTTCTTCATCAAGCTGTTCGAGTTCTTCGCCACCTTCTTCAACCACCACAGTCGCGACCACTACGCCAAGCACACAAGCCTTTGGGCTAGCGCTCTGCTACCCCACCTCTATGCTCAACCTCGTCGACAGCATCTCGCTCCCCGTCTGCTTCATCTACTCCGACCACCGCGGGCTGCATTGGCATCTTCTCCCTCGCTGTTCTGTGCACCGCGACTGTTGTCGAGACCTTCTCTGCTGATCTCTCCTCCAGATGTTGCGACATGGTTGGCCCTCAACCTCGTGCACCCGGTATTGGCAACATTGTGCGTGCCTTCATCCCCGACACGCTACCGGGTCTGGCAAACCCGACATCCGCCTCGGCCTTGGTGGATCAACAACGTCACCTTCGGCATCGTCCTCGATGTCTCCATATTCGTCTACGGCGCCTTCTCCTATGCGCCACCCTACATGACGCCCCTCAGCGTGCCAACGGCATGCGCTACTCAATAACTTCATCGACCACGGCTACTTCAAGCACGACATCACCGATCATGGCTACAGGCCCTTGTCTCGGCTACCTCGACATCGGCATAAAGGGCTACCATCTTGCTTCAGCTCTCCAGTCATAATGTCTACTTTGCTCACGCTGTACTGCGGGGGAAATGTTAGAGTATATTGGGATATTTCTATACATGGTAGGTTAGGATTATGTAATCTCGGCTTGCCTTATTTCTACCGGAGGCTTCTTGCCCTCTAAGCCATGTATTCCTATATAATCCGCCCAATTCTACAATTCTACTCTTCTACACAGCTGTATTTTGTAGTGGCAATACTCAACTAGCCTGGTTGCATTTATTTTTGGTTATGTTATATTATTTTTTTGTTTTTATGAACCTCATGATGTGTAAAACATGCTGATGCGTCTCTTGGATCAATTGTGTAGCTTTCAAGTAAATTTTACCTATTCCTATGTTTGGATGATAAGAACACAATTTTTTTTTCAAGCTAAGGATCCCATCATGTGCTTCTACACTAATTATTGTACTTGCCTGGAAATTCTTGAATTTTTGTAATGTTAACAAATGCTTTTGCAATGATTCTTTTAATGTAAGAAAAAACAAGGCTACCACCAGGTCCATCACTAGAGAAAGTTTGATGTAACTTTTAGAGATACATGAATGTGCCATATGCTGTATGCTTGGTTGCATTTTTTGGTTATGCTTGATTGCTTAATTTTTTTATGAGCCTCATGATGTGTGAAACAGACTGATGCAGTTTCTTGGATCAGTTGTGCCATATGCTATGGTGATGACTGTTGTCTCCAATAACACAGCAGGTGCACGTTATGAGCCCTGTGAAAAAAATAATCGCTGATAAATTTCAGATATTTCCAAAAATCGGCTTTATCGATGGAGTCCGGTACGATATATTTATCGGCCGAAATTTCAAAAATTTAAAATTTGTACGAATTTCAACAAAAAATAATGAAAATTTTGTTTAAAATTTTGAATTGGATTTTAAATTTTTTTCCGATATTTCCGAAAATCGGGTTTATCAGTGACCTCCGATAAATTTTTGTTACCGATAAAGTTTTCCTAGTATGAGCCTCTTCTACTTCCTAGGCTACTACTGCATGCTTCGAGCCCCCCTCCTCCTTTCTGCCACCATGTTGAGTCACTATGTTTCATGGATGCAGCAATTGGGTTCGCTTTTGAGTGGATGCTGCAATTGAGTTGAGGTTGCAAGGATGATACTGCATTTCATGCGCTCCCAACATACCTGGATCTAAGGCCCGTTGCACTTGCAGGGATGTTGTGGCAGCTGTACTAGCTCCATCATCATCAAGCTGCGTGTGATTCGAGATGGAATATTGCTGGCGATAGGCAATTTGGTGGTGCCAAGTCCTAATGATACTTTTGCAGGGTTCACATGGATAGAACTGCTGCAAAAAATTAATTGGTGATCAATTGAGATGATTTCTTTGTAGAATTTTCATTGGTGATCAGTTCAAATTTACCGCTTTACTAATTATCTATGTTTTTAATGGCACAAACGTTAAACTGAATGATTTTTGGTGCAGATTCACTGAATTTACGGAGTTCTTGTTGCTCCTGTTTTGAAAATACATTCAGATTTTCTCCTACTTGTGTCACAAGAGAATTAGGTACCACTTGACTTGCCTTTTCGACAGATGGTCTGAATGGTTAGAATTCCTGCATTATTTAATCCATAACCTCGTGGAGAGGCGAGGATGTCGCTGCTGTGCTCTCCGCAGTCTAAAACCTGATCATAGCACCCATGTTTAGAGGTCTCTAGCTTCCCAATAATTGCCATCTGGATGGCATGTGTTTAGCTCATCGACAGTCTAAAAGTGTTATATGTTGCACACAAGGGATAGAGCTTCCATATCTAGGCATAAGTCGCAACTCTGTTTTGTGATGGACGGTAAGGGATGATCTGTCAGAATAACAATTTACTTTTTTTTAAGTAGTGTTGTTCTATCTGTTTTTGAGAACCGCTATACGAAGTTATTACGTTTTAAATTTTTTTCCGATATTTCCGAAAATCGGGTTTATCAGTGACCTCCGATAAATTTTTGTTACCGATAAAGTTTTCCTAGTATGAGCCTCTTCTACTTCCTAGGCTACTACTGCATGCTTCGAGCCCCCCTCCTCCTTTCTGCCACCATGTTGAGTCACTATGTTTCATGGATGCAGCAATTGGGTTCGCTTTTGAGTGGATGCTGCAATTGAGTTGAGGTTGCAAGGATGATACTGCATTTCATGCGCTCCCAACATACCTGGATCTAAGGCCCGTTGCACTTGCAGGGATGTTGTGGCAGCTGTACTAGCTCCATCATCATCAAGCTGCGTGTGATTCGAGATGGAATATTGCTGGCGATAGGCAATTTGGTGGTGCCAAGTCCTAATGATACTTTTGCAGGGTTCACATGGATAGAACTGCTGCAAAAAATTAATTGGTGATCAATTGAGATGATTTCTTTGTAGAATTTTCATTGGTGATCAGTTCAAATTTACCGCTTTACTAATTATCTATGTTTTTAATGGCACAAACGTTAAACTGAATGATTTTTGGTGCAGATTCACTGAATTTACGGAGTTCTTGTTGCTCCTGTTTTGAAAATACATTCAGATTTTCTCCTACTTGTGTCACAAGAGAATTAGGTACCACTTGACTTGCCTTTTCGACAGATGGTCTGAATGGTTAGAATTCCTGCATTATTTAATCCATAACCTCGTGGAGAGGCGAGGATGTCGCTGCTGTGCTCTCCGCAGTCTAAAACCTGATCATAGCACCCATGTTTAGAGGTCTCTAGCTTCCCAATAATTGCCATCTGGATGGCATGTGTTTAGCTCATCGACAGTCTAAAAGTGTTATATGTTGCACACAAGGGATAGAGCTTCCATATCTAGGCATAAGTCGCAACTCTGTTTTGTGATGGACGGTAAGGGATGATCTGTCAGAATAACAATTTACTTTTTTTTAAGTAGTGTTGTTCTATCTGTTTTTGAGAACCTGTTGTCATAATTAGCCCAATCTATATGTTGACTGTCTACAGCTCGGCTGTAGCCTCTTGTGATCAAGAACGGTTACTCTTTATTTCCCATTATAAAAAAAAATGTTGACTACAACATGTAACAATGTTTTTCCCCTAAATTGTACTTGTTTCTTTCCTGTTGCTAATAATGATGATGTATTGTATAATTTAAAATTGAATTTTGTTGTTCCCATAGTACCAGTAAAGTAAGAAATGGCAGTCATATTGAGTTGACAGTAGCACAATGACCCAGGAGCTTTTACTCTCTCCATTTCTTATATTTACTGACAAAAGCTTTTATTTCAATCATGCGACTATTTCTTTTTACAAATTATATTCGCCGTGATGTATTCTCTTCAGCACATCAGCAAAGTTTTCTTTCAGTTATTACTGTCTATGGTTATTGCACCATCAATAATTCTACTCTTATTGCACCATCAACAATTCTATTCTGATAGATAGCATACCATTACTTCAGAATTGGCTCCACATGTTCCTTCCTTTGATCAAGGGCCAGTTGTGCTTTGCAGACAATGGATGTCCTGTAATACCCCAGGCCCAAAATACGGCTCCAGACGCGCTTGCACGTTGTGCGGTCCCACCTCACAACAACTCTTAGAGCAATCCCAACAGATGCTGTAAAAGTGGTGCTGTAAAACCAATTATAGAGCACCACTTTTACCCAGTTTTAGAGATCCTGTGTCCTGTGTTCCAGCAGATGTTGTAAAAGTGATGTTGTATAATTGACTTCTTCCTCATTCTCTCTTCGTTATTCATATACATGTTCCAATTAAAATCCAAATATATTCAAACTTGAACCATTGAACCACACGCAATTGAACCACAATTTTGAATCCTTAAATTTGAAATGCAAATTCAAAGTTCAAATTCAAAATTAAAACATAACACAAGGTCCAAATTTTCCATAGTGAATACAAATAAACATGAAAAGACAAGAAGGCATCTATGTGCCATGGAGTTGCCATAGATGGTCAATAAGATCCTCACGAAGCTGCTCATGAGCATCTCGATCCTCAATCTCTTCATAAATCTTTAGGAACTGCTTGATGCGGTCTTCATCCTTCTCAGGCTGCACTTTAATTCCAACATACTCATAGTTGTAGTTCTCCTGCAAGCCTCTCTCGTCCTCAATGATCATGTTGTGCATGATCACACAAGCCGTCATGATCTGCCAAAGAGTGTCTTGATCCCAAAATCGAGCCGGGCTACTAACAATAGAAAATCTAGATTGCAAAACCCCAAACACTCGCTCAACATCCTTTCTACATCCTTGCCGCATGCTAGCAAAGTGAGATCTTTTATTACCTTTCGGCTTGGAGATTGTCTTCACAAATGTTGACCAAAAAGGATAGATCCCATCTGCAAGGTAGTAAGGCATTGCGTATTTGTGACCATTGACCTCATAGTTGACAACAGGAGCGTTACCAGCAGCTAGTCTTCAAAATAGAGATCTTTGAAGCACATTGATGTCATTGTGAGAGCCGGTCATACCGAAAAATGCATGCCAAATCCAAAGATCCTTAGATGCAACAACTTCAAGTATGATTGTTGGATCATGACAATGTCCAGTGAATTGCCCATGCCAAGCTGTGGGACAATTCTTCCACTTCCAATGCATACAATCAATGGATCCAAGCATTCCCGGGAAGCCCCTTGCTGCATTCACTTGAAGGAGTCTCTCCATATCCTCTTCATTTGGTGCTCTCAAGTATTGCCCACCAAACAATTCAATCACAGCTTTCACAAACTTCCTCAAACTTAGAACAACAATGCTCTCTCCTATTTCCCAAGTCTGATCAAGAGTATCACCAGGAGCACCATATGAGATCATGCGCATAGCAACTGTCATCTTCTTCAAAGCACTATGTCGTAGGTCTCCCGCACAATTCCTCTTTTGTTGAAACCAAGGATCATGAGCTTTCATTGCATTTGCAATGCGCAAGAAGAGAGGCTTTGACATCCGAAATCGCCTCCGGAGTACAACATCATTGTGCACAGGGTTTGGACCAAAGTACTTGTCCATCAACCTATCATTGCTGGCAAGTTTGTCACGATAGACGTATTCCCGGCCGACATCGGAACCTCCACGCTTCGGCCTCTTGTTGGATTCAAGGTCAGCGACCAACCCTATTGCTGCCACCTCAAAATCATCATCATTTGAACTCGAATCGTCGAAAAACATGCGAGCAAAGGCTGAACTCATCTTGGAGGCAAAACAACAAACACCTTGTGGGCGGACTTGATATACCTTGGGTCAGGTTAGAAGAATATGGGGCTGACGATGCTGGAGTTTGTTGGAGCCGAGGTGGAGCTTGCCGGAGCCAGGGATGAGGCTGGGTGGCGTCAGGTACCAGGCTTGGTGTGGCGTCAGGGCGGGGCGGCGTCGCCTGCCTGGCGTCGCCTGCAAGGCGTGGCGTGGCATCGGGGCGAGGCGGCGTCGCGTCAGGGTGGGGCGGGGCGACGTCGCGTCCAAGGGCAAGCGTCGGGGTCTGGCGAGTCCAGGGTGGCGTCAATGTGGCCGGGGGCACGACGTCGAGTTGACCGGGGAGGAGACGACGGGGGCTTTGGACCACGAGCGACGGTGTGGGGATGTCTTCTCTGGTGACAGGTCTGCTTAGGGCGGTAGTTGGCTCCCGCGTCGGGTTGTTGGGTTTGCAGCACGGGAAACAACACGACCCTCTACCTCGTTTTACAACATCTGTTGGAGAGGCTCGGTCCTGTATAATGTTAGATTTTAGAGCACGGGTCATTTTAAAGCATCCGTTGGGGTTGTTCTTCCGCTTTCTTACTCGCTTCGTGTAAAAGGGTTAACCTGGTTGTTATTGTATTTTCAGCTTGGGTTTTTAACTTGGCATTGCTCCTCTTTGCTAAGCAATGTGGGACTATTCTCATGCCTATGTGCTGCACACCTAAATGGGCTGATTCATTTGGCCTGGTGTCAGGTACCTAAAACTAGGTACCCGCGATTACCACAATATACCTCGTGATAACGCGCAAAACCAGGCCCAAGGTCATTAGTCGTCTTCAGGAAGACGATAATCGAACGCCTGGCCCATGGTGCGCAACCGTGGCAGGCCGAGTGGTCTGCGTGGCCGCTACACGGCCCACAATTCGGAGGGCCTCACAGGCCACAATCGCCACGACCCCTCAACCATCCCTCCGACCCCCGAAGGGTCGAGGGAAAATTCCGCCTCAGACAACCCCAGGAGTCCGACTCCGGACACAACAAGGGAGTCAGATGGCATGGGTCGAGTCTCGGCCGGTAAAGCTCATTAATAGAGATGCAAGGCGTCCTTCGACACTCTCGAGCGACGTCAGCCGCTGTCCCACACGTCGCGCAGGGACATTTTACCACGGCTAAGCCATTTCTCCATGCGGCAACAGTAAAGGCCGTAATTCAATAGTGCAGGTCGTAATCCAACAAAACCGTAAGAGTACATGAACAGGGCACAGACATCATCGCTGCGGCGGACTGCAGTAGCTGTCACCGCCCTCGCCCGGAGGAGAAGGCGTCAAGGAAGATGGCGCCTATCCCCTGCAGGGCCGCCGGTCAACATCGAGCCGTCCACCATTACTTCTTCTCAGATTTGCTCTTGTTCTCCTTCTCTCTGCTTTTCTTTTCCCCCAAGATTCTAAGCTGTCAATCTCCCCTTGACGGATAAAAGGGTAGATTGGCCCATGAACTCACAGAGTCACACACTCTCTCACTCTCCTCGCCCTTGCGACGCACGCAAGGACGATCACACCCACGAACACTCAGAGACTTGGGAGCCTCTCCCTCTCTCGCAAAGCTTGTAACCCCTACTACGAGCAACACAAACTGAACCAACTCACTGGACATAGGGCTTCGATCGCCTGAACTAGTCTAATCCCTTGTGTCAATCCGCATTCTTCCCACACAACCAAGCGCGTAGTCTAAATTTACTCGTTGCCCAGATTTCTCAATGCCTATTTCCAAAAGACAAACAGGTCCAACAATGCATATTATTGCATTGCAATGCAGAGTTGTGTTCTTAGTTTTCTTCAATTAAAATGTGTTTGTATTGTACAATTTTTGAATGGCTCTTGTAGAACTAAACAACGACAAGGTGGCGCATGCTAGAATTCTCAATGATTCTTCTATCACATCCCTGACGTGTGCACAAGGTCTTGGAGACCTACAAGCGGCAGATCTAGCGAGACGGTAATCATTCAAATAAAGTACAATTGTATTCTGTTTCCAATTTCCATGCATATATGTTGTACCTGAAGACACAACGCTATTTGCTACAAAGTATATTGTTGGTCACTATTGTAAAATTGATTGTAGGCTTCACAATGTTTGTTCCCATGTTCAGTACTACAAGATTTAAGAGTTGCACAATCATCCACTTTCAAAATTATTATTTTTCTTTGATTCACCATTACCTCTCCTAATCCGCTTCAGTTTTAATGGAAGAAACCGGTATGTCTTCCAGAAATTTTTAATTGTAACAAAATTACTCATATAAGATTTAACAAAATTACAGTTTACCATTGTAGCACTTCATCATGGAGTATTATAGGGTTATCGTATTTATAATTTCTGCTGGGAAGCAACCATGGACTCCAAAGCCATCCAATTTTCCCCGGAATAAAGATATCTTCCCAAAGCCCAAAACCCAGAAGAATATCAATAGAAGATATGAAGGGAGATCCTTTCCTGGAAATCATCAATAATCAGAGAGAGAGATATGGATCCACAATCAAATCAAATCATATCAAGAATATCCCAAAGCATATCAGAATCATATCAAGGGGATACACATCAAGAATATTCCCAAGGATAAACCAAAAGGTGATGCGGGGTGCTTGCCCGATCTTCTCGTCGTAGGATCTGAGGATAACTTGAGCGTGCAACCTGAGAGATGGCACCAACAGCTGCTAGAACAGCCACCTGTGACAAATGATTTCGCCCAACCACACGATTTGATTGATGCCTAACCTGAAGCACACAAGGTAGAGCCATTGCTCTTGTAAATCACAAGGAAACACAAGAGAAATCTCCAAATTCTTAAGGGGGCAGCAATGGGACAGCTATAAAGACAAGATCACTTGGCTTCTCTATTTTCTTTATCTCAAATTGGTGGTTAGGGTTTCCATCAGGAGTACAAGTGCTATTTATACTAGGAACATCCCTCCTAGTTGGGCCCGCACCCCCCCTAAATGCATATATAATTTAACAATTCCGTAGTGGGGGCCTTTCAAACAAGCCGAGTCTGAACTCGTGGCCCTAGAATAGTATGTACTAAAACATGCATAACTCTCTGCACAAAGCATCAATGTACATGCCTTTTGCTGCATCTGAAAGTAGACTTGATAAGCTTTCCATCCATATATACCACTTGGGGTAGAACCTCACAAAATGATACAGAACTCGACGTGAAGTTGAAAGTCAGAATCTGGGCAGTAGCACATCGATCCCACCTTGCTCAACTGTGCTGCAAACCTAAGAAAAGGTAGTGAACCTTGTTGGGCATCCACGGAGCGGGCTTCGAACCCGTACACCCTTCTACAACTAACCCGAAGGGTCTTCATC
>LAPY01001041.1:124825-135667 GCA_000970635.1 Eragrostis tef | reverse complement strand
GAAGGCTTTCACACCTAAGTCGAAGGTGTCATTCTTCAAATCATTATCGAACTAAAAGTTCATGAACGAAGTCTCAAATACAAAAATAAAAAAAATCCTCTCTACTTTATATCTTTGAAGTGTTCTTGCAGGAACACAAAGTCAAAGTATCGTCGACCTCAGAACAAGACAACTCACCAATTGACTCATATCTAAGGGCTAAATCCCCTTATACTCAAAAGAGTTATCCTTTGACTACTGACGTGCGCCTAAGGGGTTCACATCGTCTTCACCTTCGGCCTTCCAAGACGCGAAGCCCATACACTCAAATTTGACTACTTCGATGTACACCGAAGGGGCTCTCATCGTCTTCGCCTTCGGTCTTCCA
The DNA here is from genome assembly GCA_000970635.1 of Eragrostis tef. Taxonomy (NCBI): domain Eukaryota; kingdom Viridiplantae; phylum Streptophyta; class Magnoliopsida; order Poales; family Poaceae; genus Eragrostis; species Eragrostis tef. The sequence continues at coordinate 135,300 of LAPY01001041.1, read as the reverse complement.
AGACACGAAGCCCGTACACTCGACTTCGACTACTTCGACGTGCACCAGAGGGGCTCACATCGTCTACGCCTTCAGCCTTATTACAAGATGCGAAGCCCACTCGACTTCGACTACTCTGACTTCCAAGACGCGAAGGTCTTCACCATCAAGCGCCCGCTACGGAGCTCAAATCATCTCCAAGCTTGGACATTGATGGATTTGAAGATCGTACCTTCGCCCACGTAAGAGTCACTTCGCCGAAGAAGAAGACGAATAGTTTCTATAAATGCATATGTAGATACATAAGAGTTTTCTAGGGACCCACAAGAGTTTGTATCTGCTCTCCCCAATGTTCCATTAGGCGGTCGCAGATGAGGGGCTAATGTTGGAGAGATGTCCCATCGTCCCTAACACACTTATAGAGAAGCCATTCTAAAAGAAGCCCAAGATAGAATGCAGCCCAAGTACCTATGTGTAATATTTGTTCTCATCCAGGACGGAGCGGGAGAATGACCCCTCCCTCTTGGCTATATAAAGGACCAAAGGGGTCAATAGTTGGGGGAGGACCCTCAGCCCACACATCATTGATCTTACATTTTTACCTGTTGAGGCTTTGTCCCAATAGAGATGCTTCAATCTTTGATGAGACCTCGATTGGATGCCACACCGCGATATATGACCATGTTTCAGAAACAGTACACTACATGGGATGTTACAGTATTTGCTTTTATGGCTATTTGATCACTGAAGCAATTAATTTGGTCACTAGATAACTAGAAGTGGAAACAATTACGGCGTGATGATTGTTAAATAGATGAAAACATAACTGTCATGTACAAGCTTATTAATTAGTTATTACTCCCTTCGATCTTCTTTTGATGTTCATATTGCTTAGCTCAGATAGGTAAAGATTGGAGGGAGCAAGGCCATCCCGGCATATTTGGAGGCCCTGTGCGAAAATCTAAAATGAGGCCTACCACTAAAGAAAAACAAATATATAGGTTGCAATGTATTTTAAAGCTATAGGTTCAAAATAACAAGAAATAAGCACTTCACTGATAATAACAAAAAAAGGCATGATAAATAATTTTATACGAGTTCATAATGTACTTGGCAAAACTAAAATAAAACAAAATTATACCTTTCATGTAATCTTCACTTGAAATGCATTATTCTTGTTGCATTCTTTGAGATAAAATCTTCGATGATATCTTGATAAGCAATTTTCTTCAATACATAGCCCTCCAATGCTATCATAGCCAAATCATTAAGTCTTTCTTGTGTCATTGTTGAACGCAAGAATAACTTCAATAACTTCAGTTTAGAAAAGCTACGCTCCGCCAATGCAACAGTCACATGAATGGTCAACAAAATTCTGTAGGCAATAGCAGCATTAGGATAAGAACCATGTCGTTTTATGAACTTTAAAATCTCAACAGGCCCTCTATTCTCTTTTGGAAGGATACTTTGGAGAAGGATCAACTCCACAGATATCAGACTGTCCATCTTTATTTCTAAGTGCAGCCTCCAGACGTTCACAGGAAGACCTCAAGCTATCATGATCCAATGACTGCAATGTTTCAGAAGTAAATAAAAAGCCAAAAATCTTTTGATAACTTTAATATTGTTCAAATCTCGTTGTAAGGATGAGTTAGCTTGATCAATAAGAGGTATAAAATTATTGATTCTAAGTAAGTCCTCTGCAGATTGTGAGCTACAACTTGCTTCATCTGGGCTCTCATCAAAATGCTTCTTTCTTTTAATTTCACGCTTCTTAGTAAATGTTGTACGAATATCCATTTCAAGTGCATTTTTTTGGCAGTCTCCAATGCACTTAAGAAGCCACTTTCCCTGTACTCTTTGAAGAAATTAATCAGCCCCTGTACTTTCTCAATAGCAACATCAATAAGAATATCCTTTGCTTGCAATCCCTTGCTTACTAAATTAACCATATCAAAATTAACATCAACATTAGTGGTGTCCATGTTATGATTAGTGGTCTGGTTATCACCATGATTAGTTGCTGCAACATTTGTTGCCTCTGCCGAGCCATCATGAGCATCAATTATCTGATTATCGAAAGGACCTTGTGGTTCCTTCAAAACAAATTTATCCATAGCTCCCATCACAGATCTATCAAGACTCTCTTTTCTTTGTTTCTTCTTACGCTTTTCACAACCAGAGTCATACTTTCTGATTCGGTTTGAAGACATCCCTAGGGCCAAATAAAATTGACTATGCACTGATCAATTATCAATATATCCATGGAAAAAAATAGAACAAGGACTTGGAGATATAGAAACTGCATTTTATATACCTTAATCAACTAGGGATCAATTGAAGTTGAAGAGACGAAGAACGGATGAATATTGCTGGAACGACATTTGGAGGACCTCCCGGAGGCCGGCCGACCTGGAAGCGTCGGAGGGCCCGTAGAGATACCTAGCGTCGTTTGGAGGACCGTCTTGGGAGGCAGACACGGGTTGGGTCTTTCTCCTGCAGGATGGCAACTGAACCAAGAGCTTCTGAGGGATCGACACCACAACAACATTGGCGACATGTTTGAGCAGGTCGATTTGTGCAAAGCAAGTATCTGTGGGGTCGTGGTGAAGCACCGATTTGGGCAGCGACAGCTAGACCAGGTGTTCTATATGGAGTTTAACATTAGCTCACCATGCATGCCCATAATTCCGTCTCTTCTCTCTCTACCCTACCACCGGTGGTCTCTCTCTACCCATGATTTCCGAAATACTTCTTTGCAGCCCATGGAATGAGCATCTCCGGAGAGCCCCATAAACCCCCTTAAATCAAAATATTAGGATTCAATTAAAAATATCATCTCCAACAGCCCTCCAAAACCACCCCCAGTCTTTACATAGCTCTTAAACTACTCTCATTTGTAGCTACAAACAGGGAAAGAATTGGGGCCCCCATCTCATCTTTTTCCAATGCAATTAATGTTTTTGTGGTTTCAAATGCTCATGTGGCCCAATCAAAAGTCTTTTAATCTACTTTTAGGGGACGACTGTTAGAGGAGGAGAGAAAAATTGCCCCTTATAATTTTTTGGTTGCTCCCAATAACAAGTTTATGAGGCTAATTTTATGGTAGTCTCTTGGAGATGCTCTAAGAGCATGTAAGTAATGTCGTATGCATATTCCAACTGAAACAAACCTATTAAATTCACAGTTCTCAATCTTATTTGCCTGAACAATCATCTAATAATAATACCCGCACTTTCCTCTATTTGGCTAGACGCAGCACGGGCAAGGAACCAGCAGAAGAGATGGCTGCAGCTTTAATTGAAGTGCCAGGTTAGTTGATTAGAAAATACTTTAAATTATGCACAAATCTTTTGTCAAAAAATAATCGGAATGTTTGTTTTTGGTATATCTTGGCGCATTCTGGTGCGGGATGCCTTCATTCTGGTTTATGAATTTGGTTGCAGGCTTGCAGGCATGCAGAAATTATTTCAACTTACTTAGTTAGCCTTTCCTAACTGATTATAATAGAAATGAGGCATCATCTATAGCAGATTTTCTTTTATATTATATTATTTTGTTCTGCGATTGATCCATGAGTTGAATGTCCTATTTCCTCAGTTTCAAATTTGAGGTTATCTGACAGAGGTCTAGGTGTGCCATGTTTCGTCCTACAGAGGCTGGGTGCGACAGATCCTCTCAACTTGGTTTCATGTGTATTTTGCTAAGGGAAGAATCATTGTTGCTGTTGCGTAAAGTAATATTAACCAACGTTAATTCCATTACAGGCTATTATCACAAGCTAAACAAACTAATGTTCCTTTGGTGCTCATGTGTAATGCAGAATTCTGTGCTGCAATAATTCTCAATTTGATTTTGTGGTACGTGAAGAATCTGAATAATTACGCTACTGCTGGCAACAGAAAATACTACGTGATGGGAACGATTGGGCCAAGGGCAAGTTAACTAGGCTGTCGGGCTGATGGTCTCCATCGTCAAATGTTCACTAGGTTGATTTGATTCCGCTCCCGAAATCCCATGGATTGTTAATTTTCAATGCGTTGCCTGTATCATCTTCTTTGGTGTGCTACCATGTTACTAGGCGTGTAGCTCACTGTTTGATCGCACGCTCATCTCCAAAAACAAGGAGAAGTGTACCTTGATGGTAAGGATGCGCTTTTCCCCAGCTCCCATACCCGCAGTGCCTCTCCATTCACTTATGTGTCGCCATTTGAGTTGATCACCTGGTTTTTTCTTTGTTTGGGACTGTCCAATTGAGCAACTGCTCAGTCATGGAACCAGAATTAAGATTTGCTGGTATTTACAATCCTGAAAAATATTTTTGAAAGTAGAGTTACTGGCCCTAAGCAGGTCTATTCTGATTTACTATTCTCTATGACACTTAAGAGAGCAAATTTGTTAATATGCAAATTTAAATCTGCTATGAACTGGTGTCTAATATCACTGATGTTGAAGTTAGTTGTCAGTGAACCTTGTTTGATCTAAACGGAGAGGCATTTCTTAGTGTCAGTACAGATGACCTCTTCAGTGGAACATATGAAATTATTAATGGTCATGTATTGAGTAGTGCCATCTATAATATTTTGTTGTAGGGAGGTAGTAGATGTACCTTATCAGCTATGATAAATATTGTTTGGGCAGTTAATCGGTCATGCTGCTTTAATCTGATATTGATGTGTGAAGTGAATAAAAAAAGAAACTTTAAAATTTTATTATCAATCCGTCATGAGTTTTAGTGTGCTGGGTATTCCAGGGACTAAAAATTAAATTTGATCCATGGTTTATTGGTAATACTATGTGGTTTAAAAGAATCGTGGGAGGTCCTCATTTCATTTTGGTTGCACTTTTCATATCTTACATTTATCATCTAACTTTTTATTTTAAGCATATATTCCCTGAGGGGGAGTGTGGGTGCCGACAAGTGCATGATGACAAAATGGGCACGGGCAGCCCCAACAGGAGCTGTGATAGGTACGGCTCCAAGTTGAGCAGACAGGTTTTTAGGCAACATAGTGATGGTGGCTGACTGGGTGGCCTGCCTTGATGCATTTTTTTCAGGCCGGTAATTTCTCTTATGGTCAATGTAATTAAAGGAATACTCTTGTCGTTGTAAAATATATGTCGGCCTTCATAGATCTTTATTGCATTAGAATCTTAGGGCTCATTTGGATTGCAGGGAAAATTTTCCTTTCCTGCGTTTTTCCTGTGAAATTGAACTGTTTTTTGTGAAATTCTTGTGCAATTCCTGTCAAATTCCTGCATTCCAAAGGAGCCCTTAATTAGAAAAGTTTGTGGTGGAAACACTTTTTGTTGGACAGTTATGTATAGTCACTGTTAAATTTCATAAAAGAATGTAGCGCATGACATGCCAAAACTTTTTTATACAGCTAATAGCACAACATTTTTCCAAGAACAGCAAGGTATGATGACTTTATGAGTCTAACTGAACATTTATTGATTCCATTGTCTCACAATACAAATTGAGCTCATATTACCCTGTTATAAATATTGTCTATTACTATGATATAAAGTTGTCATGATCGCACGCTCATCTCCAAAAACAAGGAGAAGTGTACCTTGATGGTAAGGATGCGCTTTTCCCCAGCTCCCATACCCGCAGTGCCTCTCCATTCACTTATGTGTCGCCATTTGAGTTGATCACCTGGTTTTTTCTTTGTTTGGGACTGTCCAATTGAGCAACTGCTCAGTCATGGAACCAGAATTAAGATTTGCTGGTATTTACAATCCTGAAAAATATTTTTGAAAGTAGAGTTACTGGCCCTAAGCAGGTCTATTCTGATTTACTATTCTCTATGACACTTAAGAGAGCAAATTTGTTAATATGCAAATTTAAATCTGCTATGAACTGGTGTCTAATATCACTGATGTTGAAGTTAGTTGTCAGTGAACCTTGTTTGATCTAAACGGAGAGGCATTTCTTAGTGTCAGTACAGATGACCTCTTCAGTGGAACATATGAAATTATTAATGGTCATGTATTGAGTAGTGCCATCTATAATATTTTGTTGTAGGGAGGTAGTAGATGTACCTTATCAGCTATGATAAATATTGTTTGGGCAGTTAATCGGTCATGCTGCTTTAATCTGATATTGATGTGTGAAGTGAATAAAAAAAGAAACTTTAAAATTTTATTATCAATCCGTCATGAGTTTTAGTGTGCTGGGTATTCCAGGGACTAAAAATTAAATTTGATCCATGGTTTATTGGTAATACTATGTGGTTTAAAAGAATCGTGGGAGGTCCTCATTTCATTTTGGTTGCACTTTTCATATCTTACATTTATCATCTAACTTTTTATTTTAAGCATATATTCCCTGAGGGGGAGTGTGGGTGCCGACAAGTGCATGATGACAAAATGGGCACGGGCAGCCCCAACAGGAGCTGTGATAGGTACGGCTCCAAGTTGAGCAGACAGGTTTTTAGGCAACATAGTGATGGTGGCTGACTGGGTGGCCTGCCTTGATGCATTTTTTTCAGGCCGGTAATTTCTCTTATGGTCAATGTAATTAAAGGAATACTCTTGTCGTTGTAAAATATATGTCGGCCTTCATAGATCTTTATTGCATTAGAATCTTAGGGCTCATTTGGATTGCAGGGAAAATTTTCCTTTCCTGCGTTTTTCCTGTGAAATTGAACTGTTTTTTGTGAAATTCTTGTGCAATTCCTGTCAAATTCCTGCATTCCAAAGGAGCCCTTAATTAGAAAAGTTTGTGGTGGAAACACTTTTTGTTGGACAGTTATGTATAGTCACTGTTAAATTTCATAAAAGAATGTAGCGCATGACATGCCAAAACTTTTTTATACAGCTAATAGCACAACATTTTTCCAAGAACAGCAAGGTATGATGACTTTATGAGTCTAACTGAACATTTATTGATTCCATTGTCTCACAATACAAATTGAGCTCATATTACCCTGTTATAAATATTGTCTATTACTATGATATAAAGTTGTCAATTTTAAAGTTTAAAACAAATGTAATATAACTATATTAAAATAATATTGCTGGATCTTTTTTCAGCCAGCCCGTGGCAACCCACGAGCATTTTTGCTAGAAAAGGGTAATGATAGAACTTCTTTGATAGATGAGTGCTAATTTACGTGATGCACCTAACGACTCTAATTAATCTATGTTTTGGTATAATAATACTACAACAACCATCGGCTAATCACGACTTAATTACTCCCATTAGATTCATCTCGCGAATTAGGCTAGAAGTTCTGCATTTAGTTTTGTAATTTGACTTTATTTAATATTTTTAAATAACAAGAGTCTTTTTTATTAGACAAGGCTAAAGTTTAGTCTGAAAGAAATGAACACCCAACTAAACTTCGTTGTACATTGGGTGCTGCTGGAAAAGGATTCATATTTGTCTTGTAAGGGTGCGCGTTTCACCGTAAAAACTGATAACTCAATGAACCACGCTGAATTACCTACAATTTTTAGATAGTACGGTTAACTACAACAGTTTCTAGGTAGTCCGGTGCCGCATCGAATGTTGAGGTTTTTTAGCAAGCTGAATGGAATGTTTTGATAAGTGGATCGAGCAAAATTTGTAGTTAAGCCCACAACGTGGCCTGGATCCGTGAGCCATGGCTAGCCGGCGAGCTCGACGGCGCAGCCTCGGCGAGCGGACGACCCAGGGCGAGCTCGAAGGCCATGGTCATGTCCAGCCTGGCGGGGCTCCTGCATGCGGCTGCTGTCTGGCGTGTTCATCCCGTCCTGTGCCGTCAGGGTCGCAGCGAGACGGGCGCGTACCTGGGCGGCTCTCCTCCAGCATATATGGTGAGGTCTGGGCTTAGGTGAGAGGCTGCACAACCTCCGGTTTACATCTCGTAGATGGAAGGTTATGTTGTGTGTAGCTTTAGCTCCCGACGCATCCCATCCCCGCCTAGCGATCGTATGAGCCAACCCATTACCACCGCTCATGCGTGTAGCGTCCTCCTTCCATTGTGAGGAAGCATGTTCCGTTCGTTTTTTTTCCTTTTTGTGAGGAAGTATGTTCCGATCTATCGTCTTGCATTTCTGTATATATATAAATAATTAGGGTGGGCTTGTTTATATATGCAAGCGCTAGCGCTATGCTTGTGTTCTATGTGCATTTATGGAGTATAAGTCGTACTCCTATTTTTTTTTCCGAGGAGTCGCACTCTTAATTTAGTGGTGCACCAACTATAGCATGGGAGTTTATTGGATTCAAAACAATTGCTACTTCGGTACGATAACCAATAAGCAATTGCATGCATGTTGTGCACGCTTTTCTCTTTGCTGCCACGCATATATGGTTTTCCTTTTTTTTTCAAATTAATCATTGTCTTCTTTTCTTTTTGCGGTGAATTAATCATTGTCTTTGATGTAATCAAACCTCTAATGCATTCCATGTGTCTACAAGTGCATTCAGCTATTGATATCTAACTGAACTTGCAATTTGTGCAAGAAAAAAGGTGAGGCCCATATGGTTAGTTTTGGTTAATTCATGACATCAAATTAGATATTTTAGATAATCCAAACAGTTTCGTCTACACAATACGCGTTAGCAGTAGCCCGTATTGAACACTCAAGTTCGAACCCTTTTTGCGCGGCAACGAAGATGAACTAAACCGTTTAGTGCATGCCACATTGCGTATGTAACTTTAGCTTCATGCATTGAGCAAGGTAAAGGGCAAGCTACTTGCCCCAGATTAACAAGTTACATGAACTTAGCCTGAAGGAGGTGCCTAGCCTCTTTCAACCAAAGTGCAAACTCTGGAAAGAGGGCCAGCCCAAGCATATATAGGTAAAGAAAATGGTGACCATGTTCAGGTTGCAACTGCAATATTGACTTGCCACAAAAATTGAGCGGCAGTTCAGGTTGCTACAAAGGGAGTTCGCCTACATAGGTTCGATTCCTGGGGATACATCTGCCGTGTTTCATTGGGGGAAATTCTATAGAGGTGGACCGATTTTATTTTTGGTTGGTAGAAGCAACCAAAGAGTTTTGCGCGCCTGCCTGAGCTTGAACCTGGGTGCTCATGTTTTTCTTAGATAGTAACAACGTTTTTAAATATCAGCCCATTTCTTGCAAATTCATATAAATCTCTGTTCAACAGAAGTCTGGTATAAAACATGCTTTCAAGTGATGGATCGAAAGTCAGAAGATGATGTTGAGCATGCTACTGGTACTGTTTCCTGTTGGAGTCCTAGCGTTATACTCCAATAGAGCATCCATCACCACGAGAAGGGGATGTGTCAACTAACAGAACGTGAGCTGCGTGAGCACGAGATTTTGCTTCTTTTTAGTTTAGTTGTGCAGGTTTTTACTTTTCTGTATTTAATATGCTACTGCATGAACCATTCCCCTGTTCGCATCAACATAATGTTAGAGCTGGCTTTATGGTTCCTAGTTCCTCTAAACTTCCCAGTGCATCTCATTCCAACAAGATATCTCTTTCAGATTCCTCGCCACTGAGTGTCGTCTACTACTCTTCCTCTCAGCAACCTTTTTTTTTTATTTTGATTAAGAAAACTGCAAATGGATTCTGATTTCATCATAGCTTCCATGTAATCGTGGACAAGCCAGCTATATATGGAATTGTCGATGAGTGTAGGACTACAGACTGTTGCTGGACCTGGAGGCTATATTTATTGGTGGGTTGGTGACTATAAAGCCAAAGTTTTGATGGGTTTTTGAAATTAACTCAAAGAAACAGAAATACATTGAAATCTCTAATCTACTCTGATCTGTTTGGGTCGAGGACATTCCCCATGAACATGACTGCACAAGACGTCTCCTCCACCACGAAGAAGGCAAACGGATGGTCAGCAACAAAATCACGGGGACGACTATCACACTCATGCTGAATCGAGCAAGCTGTCGATGCAAGCTGTCGTTCACCTCGATGACGGCCTTGTGGAAAACGTGCTCCAGCACCAGGGACCGGCCTCCCTCCTCCAGCATGTTAGAAAGGTCGGCCTTTCCGGGTTCAAAGACGTCTTTGAGACCCATGGCCTCGAGAGCGTCGTTGATTCGGCTGGCGAAGGAGAGCTTGAATTTAGGCAGCCGGAACTTCCCGACCTCGACGTCCCGGCTCGGCAGGCTGTCCCACAGGAAGCTGCTGGGGCTCGAAGCCATCTTCTTGATGAGGTTCGGGAGGCCGTCGCGGGCGTCCGGGAGGAAGATGCACATGGAGAAGAACTGATTTCCAACATGGACGTCGACTTGTAAGGTAGCTTGAGCACCTTGAAGCCACGGTCCTCTGCGATGAACTGATTTCAATGTAAGGCCGCACGCGAAGGAGACCCGCGGCCCGCCGCCGCCTGTCCTGTCGGCGAGGGCGCGCTCCGCCACGCCGCGGACGAAATCGGCGAGCTCGTGGACCGACGCCGCGCCGAGCAGCGCGAGGAGCTCGTCCGGCCGCCACAAGGGCCAGCGCGGCGTAGATCGAGACCGGAGAGAAGACGAGGTTGACCTGCTTGCGGCCGCCGCCGGCGGCGGC
>LAPY01001041.1:103397-124156 GCA_000970635.1 Eragrostis tef | reverse complement strand
TATGCGGTGGTCCTGCTGGCGCCCGCCGCCGGCGGCGGCGGCGAGCGAACCCCGTCAGGCCGGAGCCCGGGGCGCCGCGCGGCTTCTTGCTTGGCCGGGCCTCCTCTTCCATGATGCAATATGCAGTGGTTGACGTCCTGAGGTCTCTGGATTTGTTGTTGACGGTAAAAAAGGTTCTCACCTATATCATCGCAATTGGGGACTTTGAAAGTTGGTTCGTACCTACGCTTGCCAGTTCAGCAAACGGGAACGCTGTAAACACGAATCTTGATGTATGTAGTGTAGCTTATTCAGTGACGTATTATCCATGCCAGCACACCTTCCTGGACCACTGGCGAGGACGGCGGCAGCGGGTCGTTTTCCTTGTTCTTCCCCATATCGTTTTGGAGACTTGAGCAGACAGGCTTCGTGACGTATTATCCATGCCAGCACACCTTCCTGGACTCCAGCTGCCATCGTCCACATCCATCCTATATATGTGCGTGGCGGGCGGAGGCATTTCTCCGTGTGCATCAAAGGCGTGCATCGCCGCGGCGCCGGCAAGTTTTTTGTCTGCAATTGTTTGATGCTGCGTGGCAGCGACCACTTCGCTGCAGATTTAAGTCGTCGAACAGCAGCAACTTTCGTGGTGGATATATCTAGTCGTCGGAAGGCAGCGATTGGGACCCAACTAGAGGCTCGCGCTACAATGGAGATCTCTTGCGTTGGCAGGTTGTGGCGATAGAGACAAATTTTGTGCCTTTTGTCATGCTGCGTACGACGACAACTGGAACCGGGTCGTCGAGGCCTCTCATTGGCGAGGTGGACGGGTCTCTCTTTGCATGGACGATGCGATGCTAGCGTTGCTGATGGCAACGGGATTCCAGGCAACACCGGGTAAAAGCTCGCGTAGCAATGTGCCAGTGTTGATGACCGTGATGCTCTTGCGTACAACATCCATTTTGAAGGAGTTGTCGAGGTGTCAAAAGGATGAAACTTCTCCAGGTGAAAATCCTAATCTCTTGAGATGGATGAAGGCGACATCATGATCTTCTTGAAGGAGTCATCTTAAAGATCTTTCATGCGAGGCATGGACTCGTTGTGGCGTCATCCTTGGAGTCTACTTCGACATCTCTGGCAGCAAGACAGAAAATGATGCATTTGGGCAGTCTAGCTTTAATCAACAGATGTTGCTCGTCTTAGATTGGCCATTATCTAAGCACCTCCTAGGTTGGATCTCCTTTTTTTTTTGCTGTAAGTTTCTTAGAAGCCAAGGCCATTGATGCAATCTTCCCTTCATCTAGAAAAAAGTATGATGAAAGAAAGTAAAAGTAAAAGATAATAAGTGCATGATTGAAATTATATGTGAACTCCAAGTTCAACGGTGCTCAAAATCTAATTTGGAAAGAAAAATCATAGCAGCACACGCTTGCAAAAAAGTAAATATTGTTATTTCTAGGTAAATTGTCAATTGTCATGCAGAAAGAGTATATATTGCCTTGGCCCTCTTCGTCACCATTCATGGTTCAAAAGCTGCTGACGCGCTCAACAGATGGACAGTTAATTTAGTGAAACTAAAGCAGCTTCTTGTTTGGCCGGGCTTCCTCTTCCATGATACAACGGTTGACGTTCTTGAATCTTTGAGATATTCACGATTAACCTATATGGCAACTGCCTACTTTGAAAGTGGGTTCGTACCGTCCAATGGAGAGGCCCTTTGTTGCATTTTCAAACTCTGAGGAGCAAAAAAAACTTCTTCACCAATCATCATGTGCATGTCCGCCTCGCCACCATTTGTTCTAGTCAAGATATGAGTGCACTATATGTTAAGTGTATCGGCCACAACAATGCTAATCTTGGAGAAGCTAGCTTCATACTCCTTGAGAGAGGCGTCTCGAGCCACTAATAGTGTAGCAGGTCTCATTAGTGCTTCACCAACTGGCCCGGGTCGTACAGTACGACTACTGGTAGTATACCACAACCATCAAAATGGTTTTTACTTGCAACATAACTCATTACGGATGGCATGCGTGGTTCAATTGTAGGAAGGACAATGCCCAGTCAAAAGCATAAATAATCCCTGAATGTCTAATAAATACATAGGCCTAAATACATTGAGTACACCTACCCTTGCCCTCATGAAGTTGGACCTTTGGGTGTGGTTTAGTGGCTAAATCAGGGATGAGGACATCCTAAGTTGAAGATGCTATCTTCACCATCCATGCACTTCATCCGATGGCTCGCATCAACTGCTACAATAATTGCTGATGTAGCAATTGATGAGTGTTGTTGGATGTAGTACGTACATGGATGGTGGAGATAACATCCTGAGCTTATCATGTCCACAGAAAATCCATTCTAGTGGTTTGGTTCGTAGTTCCAGTTCGTACCATGCATGTCTAATACGTTGAGTACGCCTTCCTACCCTCTGCTTCATGAAGATGTACATTTGGTTTCAAGTCAAAGTTTGTTAATGCAACAATATGCAAGTCATATCATCCGGTTACAAAGATGCTTGTTTTGTATTGAAGTTAGAAAATAGCTTCTATTTTGACTTTCTATTGGATTTGTTCAGAGTTTATTTAGAGCTCAATTTTTATTCTAAAAGAAAAGGATCTAGACGTGCTACTTGTTTGAAGAGACAATGTTTTACTTACAGTAATTTCAAGCGTTGTATCTGTTGCTACATGAGGACACACGGTTTGAGGTTCCAGAGTACGTAGCTGGGACTTCCATGGGTACATCTTTGTTCAAGTTGGGTTCACAAACTATACTATGCATCTGTATAAAGTCCAATACTGTTTAATTGAGGGTCATGTTACTAGCTGCCAATGGTTTTTTATGCTTTGAAAGACATATTATTCTTTCATGTAGAAACTTTTGTCTGCAGAATGGAGGCATATAATTTCCTTGCATCATAGCAAGAACTACGTGAGTTGTTTTACAAATAGTGGAAAAAAAACAGTTGAAGAAGAAAAAAAGAACGAGCTACAGGGATGAGCAGACAAAGCCCATCACCGCTATGATTGCACTCATGTGGATGCTTTGCACCAAGGAAAAGTCTACACGTACTAAACTTCCCCCTCTTTCTCCTAATCAGATTAGTTGGGCCCAGAATTAGAGGATTAGAGGTTGTTATTAGGGATTACTCCCACTAAAACCCATGGGTTGTTCCCTCCAAAAACAACCTGACTTCCCTCCCTAATTCCGCATGATCCGATACCCAAAAGCAAATCTTGAACTTGATGCATCTATCCGCAGGCGTCAATTTGTCTACGTAGGGGAGCGCACGTCCAAAAGTATGTACGTCTCAAATTTTAGTTCGATGACTCGATCTGTGTTTCACTGGATTAAAGAAATTCCTGTTCTTGCTTTTGTTATCCTACCAGCACTAGGGCGATACACATCACGAATCGCGGCAAGGCAGCTGCCGAAGAGGTTGGGACATGCATAGCTGAGTGCTTGCTAGCGGGGAGGAATACTTGGCTGGTTTTCGATTCACGGATTCGAGCTCTCCGCGTACTGAGATTTGGAAAGCGGATAAGAGATGCGAGGCAAGCTCTCGGAATGGATGGAACCGCGCGCGTGGCCTCCGACCTCGGCAAGCGCTCACCAAGCTCGGGATTTTGCAGGTGGAGGAAAAATTGGGAGGGAGGAAGACGAAGAAGACACAGCAGCTCAGGGATTTGGCCTGCCTAATAAAAGAGTGGAACCCGCAAGATGGCAACAGCAGCACGTGGCCTGGTCTACTTCGTAACTCCTTCGTATGGCTTTTCTTCGTACGCATAGCAGCGCTCTTGCACCAATTGCTATAGTGCAAAGCAGGGGTCCGGTAGCGACCACCAGATAGGGAGGCTCAGGTGTATGCTATTTCACTATTGTACGAAATGAACCATCCGACGTACTTTTGCCCCATATCGTTCATGAACCTTCAGTCCTGATGCATCCCATTCTCAGCATTCCAAAATTCATCACCAGCGTACTGGCCACTGTCGTCACTTTTCCTCACCGTAGAAAGCAAAGAGTTATTTGCATGCTTCAAGTTAAACGAGTGTTGTTGGTTCAGCTCGTAACTGGTAGCAGCCGAAACAGTTGCGCAATTGAAGAGACACGAAGGGTCTTACGCAGTCGTTAACCAATTTGTTCACCAACCAACCTTCTCATATATAGCCCACGTATCGTAGCTATTGCTAGTCCAATTCACCAATATATATGGCAATGTGCAGCTGCTAGTGGCTTCCTAAGATATTTCTTCACCAAATCTTATGAGTCCCCGGCTCTCTTGAGAGTGGGATGCACCAGGACTGATGGTTCAAGATGGAAAGTTAACAATTCAAGATGCGTACTGACCATTTGAGACACTACTCTTACTCGAGTAATGCTAGAGTTACGCACTGTTTACGTAATTGCTACGCGCTGACTAGGATCTAATCCTAGTCACAGCCGGACGTATAGCCTGGGTCCACTAAAATTTCCATCTAAACGTGATTACCTACAGGCCATAGAGGAAAAATACCGAAGTGGGCCCTTTTCCGGCGGTAGGGAAAGAGGCGGAAAAAACGGATGATGTGATCGCAATACGCGAGCACGGCAGGAACCGGCTGTGATCGTTTTTCGTGCCGCCGAGATCACCAGAAAGACAACGGTTAGTGGATCATCAAAGAAGAAGCTGTTGTGTCCAATCAAGAAGATGAACAAGACTGCCATGCATGCACGATCAACCTGTGGGATTATCATGCTGGTTACGCTTGCCAAACCTCCAGTGAAACGAGTTCAACGAATGTTTTAGTTGTTCGAGTTCACCCGCCGTCGCAATGGAGTCCATGGTAATTGCTGCTTCCGTGCCGCCGCACATGGAGTCTGCGTCCGCCGCAAATGACTAGGAGATGGCGATGTTCAACTGGATTCAGCCGGGAGTCAAAAAACGTTTAGATGGAAAATTAGTGGACCCAAGCCACGTTGGAGCCATGACTAGGATATGGTCTAGTCAGCACGTAGCAATTACGTAAACAGTGCGTAACTCTAGCATTACTCGAGTAAGAGTAGTGTCTCAAATGGTCAGTACGCATCTTGAATTGTTAACTTTCCATCTTGAACCATCAGTCCTGGTGCATCCCACTCTCAAGAGAGCCGGGGACTCATAAGATTTGGTGAAGAAATATCTTAGGAAGCCACTAACAGCTGCACATTGCCATATATATTGGTGAATTGGACTAGCAACAGCTACGATACGCGGGCTATATATGAGAAGGTGGTTGGTGAACAAATTAGTCTGCGATTGTGTAAGACCCTCCATGTCTCTTCAGTTGTGCAACTGTTTCGGCTGCTACCAGTTACGAGCCGAACCAACAACACTCGATTAAGTTGAAGCATGCCAACTCCTTGCTTTCTACGGTGAGGGAAAGTGACGCCAGTTGGCAGCACGCTGGTGATGAATTTTGGAATGCTAGAGTGGGGTGCATCAAGAGTGAAGGTTCATGAAAGACATAGGACAGAAGTACGTCGGATGGTTCATTTCGTACAAGAGTGAACTAGCCGCCCCGTCTGGTGGTCGCTACCGGACCCCTGCTTTGCACTATAGCAATTGGTGCAAAGCATCCACATGAGCGCAATCATAGCGGGCTTGTCTGCTCGTCCCAGCAGCTCGCTCTTCTTTACTTGTTCAACTGTTTTCGGGATCCGCTATTTGCAAAACAGCTTCACGTAGTTCTTGCTATGATGCAAGGAAATTTTACAGACAAAAGTTTCTACATGAAAGAATGATCTGTCTTGCAAAGCATGAAAAACTATTACTCTCTCCGTCCCAGAATACTTGGCATTCTGGTTCTGAACCAGATTCATTGAACATTCTCTGAACCTAGACAACCTATCTGTCCAGATTCACTGAACATTCTATGAATCTAGACATCAGAAAACACTCCTAAAACGCCAAGTAAACTGGGACGGAGGGAGTAGCAGCTAGTAACATGACCCTCAATTTAACAGTATTGGACTTTTTACAGATGCATAGTATAGTTTGTGAACCCAACATGAATAAAGATTTACCCATGGAAGTCCCAGCTACGTACTCAAAACCTCAAACCGTATGTCCTCACTTAGCAGCAGATACAACGCTTGAAATTACTGTAAGTAAAACGTTGTCTCTTCAAACAAGTAGCACCACTAGATCCTTTTCTTTTAGAATAAAAATTGAGCTCTAAATAAACTCTGAACAAATCCAATAGAAAGTCAAAATAGAAGCTATTTTCTAACTTCAATACAAAACAAGCATCTTTGTAACCGGATGATATGACTTGCATATTGTTGCATTAACAAACTTTGACTTGAAACCAAATGTACATCTTCATGAAGCAGAGGGTAGGAAGGCGTACTCAACGTATTAGACATGCATGGTACGAACTGGAACTACGAACCAAACCACTAGAATGGATTTTCTGTGGACATGATAAGCTCAGGATGTTATCTCCACCATCCATGTACGTACTACATCCAACAACACTCATCAATTGCTACATCAGCAATTATTGTAGCAGTTGATGCGAGCCATCGGATGAAGTGCATGGATGGTGAAGATAGCATCTTCAACTTAGGATGTCCTCATCCCTGATTTAGCCACTAAACCACACCCAAAGGTCCAACTTCATGAGGGCAAGGGTAGGTGTACTCAATGTATTTAGGCCTATGTATTTATTAGACATTCAGGGATTATTTATGCTTTTGACTGGGCATTGTCCTTCCTACAATTGAACCACGCATGCCATCCGTAATGAGTTATGTTGCAAGTAAAAACCATTTTGATGGTTGTGGTATACTACCAGTAGTCGTACTGTACGACCCGGGCCAGTTGGTGAAGCACTAATGAGACCTGCTACACTATTAGTGGCTCGAGACGCCTCTCTCAAGGAGTATGAAGCTAGCTTCTCCAAGATTAGCATTGTTGTGGCCGATACACTTAACATATAGTGCACTCATATCTTGACTAGAACAAATGGTGGCGAGGCGGACATGCACATGATGATTGGTGAAGAAGTTTTTTTTGCTCCTCAGAGTTTGAAAATGCAACAAAGGGCCTCTCCATTGGACGGTACGAACCCACTTTCAAAGTAGGCAGTTGCCATATAGGTAAGAAGATGAACAAGACTGCCATGCATGCACGATCAACCTGTGGGATTATCATGCTGGTTACGCTTGCCAAACCTCCAGTGAAACGAGTTCAACGAATGTTTTAGTTGTTCGAGTTCACCCGCCGTCGCAATGGAGTCCATGGTAATTGCTGCTTCCGTGCCGCCGCACATGGAGTCTGCGTCCGCCGCAAATGACTAGGAGATGGCGATGTTCAACTGGATTCAGCCGGGAGTCAAAAAACGTTTAGATGGAAAATTAGTGGACCCAAGCCACGTTGGAGCCATGACTAGGATATGGTCTAGTCAGCGCGTAGCAATTACGCAAACAGTGCGTAACTCTAGCATTACTCCTCTTACTCTGTCGCGTTGCCTTAGGCTAAATATCTATATGCTGATCGGTAAAAGCCTACCGCAACACTCAGCAATTGGTCATGAAGTTGATTAACTGACTCATTACGATTCATGCTTAGGTTAGGCAGCTCTAATTTTCAAATTTAGAACTATCCTAGGTCAACCAGCCCAAACAAAATGAACACCTCAATATCGTAATTAAAAGACCACTGACCAAGTTGGAGGTATCAATATCTAATGTTCTCATGCCTTCTTATGGAGTCATGCATCTAGTGTCGGTGGGAACCTGCTGTAATCGGACATGGCCTTCAAGCTCATCTCGAGTAACCTCTAGATCCGATTGATTAGGATGGATTAGCAGCACCGATTAGGTACCCCTCATCTGAGTTGATGGTGCTCCCTTCTTGTTGGGTTTAATCCCGCATTGGATATTGATGATGGAGAAGCACGACTTATGAGGTGGATTTCTTATCATTCATATCACAATAGTTTATTTTTAACTATGTGAGTTACTATGATAGATTATATCATTTCAATTTTTCAGTGCAGATTTATTGCAATATTTTCCTTTTAATGATCAAGTGGCTCCATAACTCCCTCGACTAGTACGCTATCAATCCGAGATACTTTTTCATATATGCAGTGCGTATTACTTAAATATTGTTTGTTGGGTCTATGCCATCCTTTGTTTGTGTGATTTTTAGGCTTCGTTACTGATCAGCACCCCTTTATCTCCATTAATCCTGGCTCCGCTTGGTACGCTTGGCAGTTTAGCTTAGCCTATGGAAATACGTACCAACATTAAATATAGTGTCGTCTACTCTATGGTCTCCTTTTGTACCAACGTATAGAAAATACCGAATATTTTCTAATCTGATATTAATATAATAATCAATCTATAATCTTGTTCTCTACTTGCTTACCGTTGTCAGTTTAGTTACTAAAAACGTGATTCGATCATTTGTACATTCTGTTAAATATTTTCTTCACTGTTAAAATTTTTACACCCGTAGCATCGCACAAGCAGTTTGCTAGTTAAATACATAGAGATCCAAAGATGTATGTGAAAAACAATTATAAGAACATGACGACAAGACAAGATGTAGGGAGAAACTCTCTTCTCGTTATTTTAGTATAACACTTTCGGTCTCCACGTATATAGCAATATATGAGACCTGCCGGGCTGGAATCATACTCGAAGTTCAGATGAAGCCGCAGCCAGCCATATAGCACTGGCTTGCAATGCCCAGCGCACATCCTTTTTTGTAAGCTGAAAAGAATATATGCCATGATGCTTCATATGCCATTTTACTGCCAATATACTATACGCAACGAGATCTCTAGAGTCCACGTAAGTTTTGTGTTCTATACGTTAGATGGAACTGTATTTGGTTTAGGCTCCTTGACACCGCATCCCTATTGGACTAGATCACGCATGTCATCCTGCCCTTGATCTTTGATTCCTATTAATTAATTGGTGGTCAGGATGACATTACCCGGCCTATATAAGTAACCGATGTTTATACGTATCAATGGATCACATCCAATAGTTCTGTCGTGTGAATTATCCTCTCCAAAATAGATACATAGGTATACTACCCTTGCGCCGTGTCCTCCTTGCTTCGCACCCTAGAAATCGTATACACGCAGTCAGGACACATCCAACAAACCAGCAGTTTCGGCATGGAAGACGCGGAGACTAGGCCGAGGAAGATGCCACGCGCTGGTGCCGATTCCGGCCTGACCCTGTTCGCCCTCCGCCTCGCGAAGACGCTTGCCGAAGGGGTCAATGACGCCGGCAAAAACATGGTCTTCTCGCCGGTGTCGATTTACTCCGCGCTGGCCCTGGTTGCGGCCGGGGCCCGGGGCGACACCCTGGACGAGCTTCTCGCCGTGCTCGGGGCGGCGTCGCGCGACGAGCTCGCCGAGCTCGTCGTTGGCATGGCGGACGGCGCCCTCGCCGACCGGCCGCGAGGGCTGATCGTCGCGTTCGCTTGGAGCCTCTGGCACGAGAAGACGGTGCTCATTAAGCCGGCTTACCGCGCGGTCGCGGCCGAATCCTACAAGACGGAGATACACGCCGTCGATTTCGAAGACAAGGTTAAATCGTACTATATCCATCTATGATCTCATCGATGCACCATCGGGCTATATTACGATTTTTTTTTGTAAAACTCATAATGGAATCTGCTATTATGTGAGTACGTGCAGGCAGAGGAATCAAGAGAGGAAATCAACAACTGGGTCTCCAATGCCACGAAGCAGCGTATCACTTCAATCCTTCCTGAAGGTTCTGTGCACCGTTTCACCCGTCTCGTCATCGCCAACGTGATCTACTTCAAGGGTGCGTGGAACAAGCCTTTCCCAGAGCGTTACACAGACGATGGATTGTTCTACCGCCTTGATGGCAGCAAGGTGCGTGTGCCGTTCATATTATACGAAGTTATACGAGCATCCCTATTGGACTAGATCACGCATGTCATCCTGCCCTTGATCTTTGATTCCTATTAATTAATTGGTGGTCAGGATGACATTACCCGGCCTATATAAGTAACCGATGTTTATACGTATCAATGGATCACATCCAATAGTTCTGTCGTGTGAATTATCCTCTCCAAAATAGATACATAGGTATACTACCCTTGCGCCGTGTCCTCCTTGCTTCGCACCCTAGAAATCGTATACACGCAGTCAGGACACATCCAACAAACCAGCAGTTTCGGCATGGAAGACGCGGAGACTAGGCCGAGGAAGATGCCACGCGCTGGTGCCGATTCCGGCCTGACCCTGTTCGCCCTCCGCCTCGCGAAGACGCTTGCCGAAGGGGTCAATGACGCCGGCAAAAACATGGTCTTCTCGCCGGTGTCGATTTACTCCGCGCTGGCCCTGGTTGCGGCCGGGGCCCGGGGCGACACCCTGGACGAGCTTCTCGCCGTGCTCGGGGCGGCGTCGCGCGACGAGCTCGCCGAGCTCGTCGTTGGCATGGCGGACGGCGCCCTCGCCGACCGGCCGCGAGGGCTGATCGTCGCGTTCGCTTGGAGCCTCTGGCACGAGAAGACGGTGCTCATTAAGCCGGCTTACCGCGCGGTCGCGGCCGAATCCTACAAGACGGAGATACACGCCGTCGATTTCGAAGACAAGGTTAAATCGTACTATATCCATCTATGATCTCATCGATGCACCATCGGGCTATATTACGATTTTTTTTTGTAAAACTCATAATGGAATCTGCTATTATGTGAGTACGTGCAGGCAGAGGAATCAAGAGAGGAAATCAACAACTGGGTCTCCAATGCCACGAAGCAGCGTATCACTTCAATCCTTCCTGAAGGTTCTGTGCACCGTTTCACCCGTCTCGTCATCGCCAACGTGATCTACTTCAAGGGTGCGTGGAACAAGCCTTTCCCAGAGCGTTACACAGACGATGGATTGTTCTACCGCCTTGATGGCAGCAAGGTGCGTGTGCCGTTCATGAGCAGCCAACAGGATCAGTTCGTCGAATGGTACCATGGATTCAAGGTGCTGAAGCTGCCATATTGCCAGGACTCTATATTGCAAGCAGAGTCCGATGACGAACGCCATGGTTCTGAAGAGTCCGACGAACGTTCCCAATTCTCAATGGTCATCCTTCTTCCGGATGACCGCCGCGGCCTGCCGAGTCTAGTCGAAAGGATGGCGTCCAAACCGAGCTTCCTCTGGGACCACCTTCCAGATTCAAGCGACATGGTTGGTGAGTTCCTGCTTCCCAAGTTCAAGATCTCCTTCTCCAGCGAAATCAATGGCGTCCTCAAGTACATGGGGATCAAAATGGCATTTGACGAACACAAGGCGGACTTGAAAGATATGTTAGAGGAGGACAAGACTAAGCTGCTACCTACGAAGGATCCAAGCGTGGACCTTTATGTGGAAAAGGTTATGCACAAAGCTTTTATCGAGGTGAATGAAGCGGGGACTGAGGCAGCCGCATCTACTACTTGCTCTATGAGGGTGAAGCAGAGTGCTCGTCGCGTGAATTTCGTCGCCGATCATCCATTTGCATTCTTCGTGGTAGAGGAGGTATCTGGTACGATTGTCTTCATGGGACACGTCCTCGATCCATCAAAATCAGAATGAATATGGCCATATAAGCGAATGGCATCCTGAAGAATAGAAGCTCGATACAGCTAGTTGTTCTTATCATATGCTTGTACTACATTAGAGGGGTTGAAAAAAACAGTCCTATCTGGATGCTCTTAATCAAGGTAGTATAGATTAGACTACATAATCAATTCAGTTTTTG
The DNA here is from genome assembly GCA_000970635.1 of Eragrostis tef. NCBI lineage: Eukaryota > Viridiplantae > Streptophyta > Magnoliopsida > Poales > Poaceae > Eragrostis > Eragrostis tef. The sequence goes on along the minus strand of LAPY01001041.1, from coordinate 112,423 downwards.
TTCGGTTAATTAAACCTGCAGTTTACAGATTTCTTCTACTCATTAAGGCGTGATGCCTTTTTTCATGCCACCAGCCAGATTCCTCTTTTTTTCCCATTTTTGAGGAGTTTTACTATTGATTAAATACCTTTTTGTTTTAATGAACTAAAAATTTCAACCTTTTTTGCGATGGAAAAAAATTATATTACAAGTGTATCACACTTTATTTTTTCCGATATTACCCTTGCCGATGACCATTAGTAGTAGATTTTTGATATTAAATCTACACCGTCAGATCAAACTAATAGCCATTAGTTTTCCAAAACAAATGGTCATAGGACCATAAAACTGTTCTTCTTTTTTGTTTCAGGCTATCAGCGATTCGCCACCAGCAAATACTTTCTCCAGGAGTTAATACCTATGCCGACAGTTAGACACTTTTACCGACACTTCTGCTGACAGTAACTCTTTTGCGCACAATTTTTTTTTTGTGATTACTTTTGCCCACAATTAGTTTGTTGTAGACTGGAACTAGCAGCCTGCATTGCTGTGTGGCTTTCTACAGCAAGAAACTGTCTGCAAAGATACTGGAAACAAATTGATTTAAATATATTGCTGAAACTGAAAAAGGCACTGAATTATAGAAGGTTCACATTTGCAGTCTATCAAGCATCAGCTATTGATTTCCCACGACCACTTAAAAAGATATATTGCATAGGACATATCCATCAATCACACATCACAATTCAACTTATATAAGTATCAAACTTCATTAGTCATAAATGATGAGCGTCGGTACAAGCAGATTCTTCCAAAATTGAGCAGACCTCCAAATGGCCAAAAGGGGTCATGCATGGCTTAATTACTACAGCTAAAACTTCTTTCCACTTCCTCCTAACACTTGAAATTATGTTTGCTCCACGAATTGCCACTCAAAAATCTTGAAACACCATGTCGCAAGATGTGGGAGTGACTGTAGGCAGCCTGCTGATTAATAACACTTCATTAGCTAGTTAGATAATGTAGAAAGCAGTTCATATCGAGTGCAGGTAAAAATAACACACCTAATAAAAGGCAATAAAGAACACATTTCTTTTGTTCCTTTAAAGACTGCATAGGACAAACTGCAATTATTACTCTGTGAGATACATAGCAGAAGCTGCAAGTACAACATGACTTGTTCTCAGCTTTGCACATACGTAGAGTAACGCCAACAATTAATTAGTTGCATTTTATACACAAGATAAATAGTGCTTATACACAAGATAAATAGTGCTGAAGTGTTTGCACCTGATAAGTAGTGCTCAAGTTTGCATCTGATGCTTAAGATATTTGTTTGAAGGTTTTTAGAACTACTTAAGCACCATTTGAATTCTAGAAGAGCTTTTATACACCTTTCATTGTGATATAGGTCTAATAACTATTTTAGATGTGCTACATCTAGGCTTAGCATGGATTTTGCGGGACACGTCGCACTGCTTAACATCATGCATTGCATAGATGCCCGGAGAAGAGATGTGAGGAGCAGGTCATGGAGTTAATATTAAGGTGGATGATATCGAAATTTTCAACTTCTCTTAAATCTCTATGATTCCCTAAACATCCTATTTGAATCTTCCTAGTCGGAAGGCAGACATCATCCTATTTATTGAAACATCAACGTCACAACTGAAAGAAACAAAAAGTAGCGGTGCGTTTAGTTTGTGGTTGCTTGCTACTATCTTAAATTGCACAAAGAAGCGAATGATTAGGTTCAATGCAACTGAAAATAAATTCGCACCTTTTGGCATATTTTGTTTTTTGCAAAACTACTTATAGAAAAGCCCTCTTCAGTTGTCCTAAAGTCATCAAGGATTGGAAATAAATTTATGTAGCAATCCAAGATGGTCGTGTTTTCTTTTAAGAAAATAGAAAAATTATTTACAGAAATACATGGGGAATTTAAATGTTATTGGAAATCGCAATATTCCTCTCAAACAATCTAACACAATGAATCTCTTTGTGGTAAACACACAAGCAGCTTCTTGTTCATGTAACAGTCTACCCCACCGATTAGTGTTTCTGCGCACGTTGTCCTTATCCCCACCCATCTGGTTCATTGCTGCTCCAGCACCGGCTAAGAAGTCGACCACGGCAACATGCTCCTTTTGAGGCCGGCATGTCCTGAAGGCTGAAGCTTCCACAATCTTGCGCGTGTTTTCGAATCGAGGGACAACAACACTCCATGGTTGCATCATGACTCATACCTGCAGTGGTTAAGCGGCCTACTAGAGCCTTCGTCAATTTGAATCTCTCCTCGATCCCAGTCTTCTACTAAAGATGTATCTCATTTGCTTCCCGGAGATGCGGCAAGTGCCGAACTGAAGATGGCCAAGGAATTGGCGATGGCGGCGGTATAAGGAATAGAAGGAGGTAGAGATGGAGCAGTGGCGTCTTCAGGGCACGGCAATGGAGAAGTTGAGAGACAAAAAGACGTTTATTACAATTTAGAGCCCACTTATTGTTTAGTCACAAAGGAAGCGGTGATCAAATGGGCCAACGAGAACAACGTGAGAAAGTTCACATGGACTAAGCACATGCGCCAGCTGAGGACTCTGATTAAGCAAACTAGAAACTGAAAGCAAACAAGGCAAAAGAGCTAACACACACAAACACAAGCATTACCTAAAAGAAGCAGCAAATACCATCAATTCTAATGATTTTGCACTAGCTGATGAATCGTAGATAATCTAAAAGCTTGGAGGAAAAATAAAGGGGAAAAAAGAGGAAAGCATTGAAGTAAACAATAGCATCATGCCTAAACCAATACAGTAGAAGAATTCAGGAAACTATGCCGGGCCATAACAGAGATCGAGTCTTTGCAAAAAACAAAATCAGAATTTAATTCTATAGTCTAATCTACATTACCTTAATTAACAGAAGCTTAATACTATGCCCTCTCATATGGAAGCACCTAGCTAGCTTTTTGCCGTGACATAATTACCTATGAGGAAATTCATTCGGATTTTGTTGGGTCGAGCACGTGTCCCATGAAGACTATTGAACCAGAGACCTCCTCCAGCACAAAGAACACAAATGGATGATCGGCAACAAATTTAATGCTTCGCCTAGCACACAGCAATGTCCTTCCTATGAAAAGGGTAGATGCTACTGCCTCGGTTCCCTCCTCGTTCACCTCGATAACCGCCTTGTGTATAACATTGTCCAGAAACAGGTGCACGCGGTCGCCCTCCTGATCCACTAACATATCTTTCAAGTCTGCATACTCGCTGTCAAATGCTGTTTTGATCCCCATGACCTCGAGAACTTCATTGATTTTGCTGGAGAAGGATATCTTGAACTTGGGCAGCCAGAATTCGTCAATCTCAACGCGTGACTTTGGTAGGTGGTCCCACAGGAAACGTGGAGTTGATGACATCGTTTGGACCAGACTCTGCAGGCCGTCACGTTTTTCAGGAAGAAAGATGACCATTGAGAACTGGGGACTTTCACTGGAGTCACATTCGCATTCATCATAATCATCAGAGTCAAGTTCCTCGGAATCTTGGCATTCGTCATCAAACTCTTCAGATTTATCACTTTCATTGGACTCTGCCCGCACTTTAGAGCGCTGGTAATACGGTAGCTTCAGCACTTTGAATCCACGGTACTGTGCCATGAACTGATCCTGCCGGTTGCTCATGAACGGCACGCGCACCATGCTGCCGTCTAGCCGGTAAAACAATCGATCCTTAGTATAACGCTTTGAGAAAGCCTTCTTCCACGCACCCTTGAAGTAGATAACGTTGGCGATCACGAGGCGGGTCTTATCGTGAACAGAATCTTCAGGTAGGATCGAAGTGATGAGCTGCTTCGTGGCCTTTGAAACCCAGTTGTTGATTTCCGCTCTTGCCTCCTCTGCCTGCATTAACGGATCAGAGGCAGATCGATTAGCAAGTAGGTTTACGAATTCGTGATGTAGCCGACGATGCATCGGCGGGGTCGTAGATGCGATCTTACCTTTTCTATGAAATCGGCTTCGCGTATCTCGGACTTGTAGGATTCGGCGGCAACTGCACAGTACTCCGGCCTCATGACCACCGTCTTCTCGTGCCAGAGCGCCCACGCGAAGGCCACGAGCGGACCTGACCGGTCGGCGAGGGCGCCGTCAGCCACATTGCAGACGAGCTCGGCAAGCTCGTTGCGCGAAGACGCGCCGAGCACGGCGAGAAGCTCCTTCAGGGTTTCGCCACGGGCCCCGGCGGAGTAGATCGACACCGGCGAGAAGACGATGTTCTTGCGGGCGTCTATGTTGCCATCGTCGTCGCCGGCAGCTTCGGCGAGGTGCTTGGCTAGGCGGAGGGCGAACGCCGTCATGCCAGAATCGGCACCGCCGCGTGGCTTCTTGCTTGCCCTGGCCTCCTCGTCTTCCATGCTGAAACTGGATCTTGTTCGATGTCCGGCGTCTGTGATTTCTTGGATGGGAAGCGAGGAGGACGGGATTTAAGATATCGGTTTGCACATATAGGCAGTCGTGGCATATTATGAAACCGTAATAAGTTTTATGCATCATGCCATATATATGCGTACAAAGATTACAAAGAACAAAGTCCTTTCAGCATAAAACAAGCAGGTGAGGCCAGTAATATTCAGTTAATTCCCCTCGATATAATATATGCTGGTAAAAAAAGAGACCATCACTAGGACGACATACGTTTTATATTTTTTATGATGAATATATATTATATCTTTTTCTGAAGTAACCACATAATGGCAGTCTCAATAGGCCTTTTATCAACATTAAATGATGCGCCCACAAAATAGATGACATGACAAGCACACTTAACCTCGGAGTTTTTCTGAGATGAGCTTTCGAGAAAAAAAGTTGCAAACTTGTTGGATGAGTGCTTCGTATAGTATCAGCTCCTCGGACAACAAGTTCTTGTGTGAGAAGACTTGTTGATTAAAATGGAGCGGCCATATCTAGTACTATATTATCCTCAGCGCCCCTACATAAATATAGCTATTCTTAAACTTGTTCTGCAAGGATTAGCTAAAAGAAACAGACCATGAAATCTAATGATTTTGCACTTGCTGATAATAGATAACCTAAAACAAATCTTTGATGAACAGGAAAGGGGAAAAAAGAGGAAAGCTTTGAAGTAAACAATCGCATCGTGCCTAAATCAACACAGTAGAAGAAATCAGGAAACTACAGGGCCTTAACAGGGCTCTAGTCTTTGCAAGAAACAAAATCTGAATTTGGTTCTTAGTTTAATCTACACTACCTTAATTAAGAGCAGCTTAATACTATGCTCTATCATATGGAAGCACCAAGCTTCTTTTTGCCATGACACAATTACATACGAGGGAATTCATTCTAATTTTGTTGGGTCGAGCACGTGTCCCATGAAGACTACTGAACCAGACACCTCCTCCACTACAAAGAACACAAATGGATGATCGGCAACAAATTTAACTTTACGCCTAGCACACTGCAATCTCCTTCCTGTGCAAATGGTAGATGCTACTGCCTCAGTTCCCTCCTCGTTCACCTCTATAACGGCCTTGTGTATAATGTTGTCCAGAAACAGGTTCACGCTCTCGCCCTCCTCATCCTCTATCATATCACTCAGGTCTGCACTTTGAAAGTCAAATGCTTTTTTGATCCCCATAACCTTAAGAACATCATTGATTTTGCTTGAGAAGGAGATTTTGAACTTGGGAAGCCAGAATTCGTCAATCTTATTGCGCGACTTTGGTAGGTGGTCCCACAGGAAACTTGATGTCGACGCCATCTTTTGGACTAGACTCTGCAGACCGTCATGGTCGTCCGGAAGAAAAATGACCATTGAGAACTGAGTACTTTCATTGGGGCCGCATTCGCATTCATCATAATCGTCGAATTCGAGTTCTTCGGATTCATTGGACCCTGCCCCCACTTTAGAGCGCTGGCAATACGGTAGCTTCAGCACTTTGAAGCCTCTGTACTGTGCCACGAACTGATCCTTCCGGCTGCTCATGAACGGCACGCGCACCTTGCTACCGTCAAGGCGGTAGAACATTCTGTCCTTTGTGTTTTGCTTTAAGAAAGCCTTCTTCCACGCACCCTTGAAGTAGATAACGTTGGCGATCACAAGGCGGGTATGACAGTGGACAGAATCTTCAGGAAGGATGGAAGTGATAAGCTGCTTCGTGGCCATGGAGACCCAGCTGTTGATTTGCTCTCTTGCCTCCTCTGCCTGCATTCACGGATCAGAGGCAGATCGATTAGAAAGTAGATATACGAAATCGTGATCATGTAGCCGACGACGCATCGATCGGATAGTAGATGAGAATTTACCTTTTCTATGAAATCGGCGTCGCGTATCTCGGACTTGTAGGATTCGGCGGCGACCGCACGGTAGTCCGGCTTCATGACCACCGTCTTCTCGTGCCAGAGCGCCCACGCGAAGGCGACGAGCGGCCCACCCGAACCTGACCGGTCGGCGAGGGCGCCGTCCGCCACGTTGCAAACGAGCTCGGCGAGCTCCTTGCGCGACGACGCGCCGAGCACGGTGAGAAGCTCGATCAGGGTGGCGCCCCGGGCCCCGGCGGCCACCAGGGCCAGCGCGGAGTAGATCGACACCGGGGAGAAGACGATGTTCTTGCCGGCGTCTTCATCGCCATCGTCGCCGGCAGCGTCGGCGAGATGCTTGGCTAGGCGGAGGGCGAACGCCGTCAGGCCGGAATCGGCACCGCCGCGTGGCTTCTTGTTTACCCTGGCCTCGTCGTCTTCCATGCTGAAACTGGTTTGTTCGATGTCCGGCGTCTATGATTTGGAAGCGAGGAGGACGGCGCAATGCAAGGATTTAAGAGATCGGTTTTGCACATATATATATGGGCTGTCGCAGCATATTAGGAAACCATAAATTTTGACGCATCATGCCATATGTATGCGTACAAAGATTATAAAGTCCTTTCAGCATATAAAACAAGCACGCGGCGCTGGTCGTATATATACGCCGGTAAAAAAAGGAGACCATCACTAAGACGACATACATATTATACATTTTTTCTTAAGTAACCAGGTACAAATGTGTTGTCTGATATGCGGTCTCATCTATGACACCTAATCATAAGACGATTAATAAGACAACACATACAATATATGATTGTTTTAGTTGTCTCATAGTACGACAGCCTACCGCCGGGTTATTCCAGGTGATCCTGCAGCGCCAACCTGCGCGAGAAGTACGGGCCCATCTTCACGATGCAAATGGGGTAGCGTAACCTCATCGTTGTCACGTAGGCGGAACACGTCCACGAGGCGCTCATCAAGCATGCAGATTCACTGCAAGGAGCATCGGCGAGCTAGTCGGCAGCTGGCTGCTGCGCCGGCCTGGTCGCGTTCCATATATTAGCACTTCCGAAAGTGCTGACCATGTTCAATGCCGAGCAGCAGCGTCCGCCACCAAGTGGTAAGTTTGAATTTGTACTTCAGATAGCCATTCGAAACTGCAAAAATGTGAATTGTGTTGTATTCCAGATAGCCTAACTTATGGCATCAGACAACGAGACAACGAATTGTGCTCCCTGTCCGTCCGCCACGTTTCCTCCAACTGTCTAAGGGCAGGTACAATAGTGTTGTCTCATAGGTCGTCTCATACATGACACGTAATCATAAGACGATTTACAAGACAACACATACAATGTATGATTGTTTTAGTTGTCTCATAGTAATTGTATCTTTCCTTAATTTATGGATGGAAAAAAGAAAAAATTTATGTGAGAAAAAGAATGTTTATAAGTTGCATGACAACTACAACTCGTACAATAGTGTGTAAGCCGTCTCATACACCTAAATTATAGTATTTGAGATGGTTGTCTCGCGAAACAACCGCCTATTTCTTTTTCCTCCCTCTCTCTCTTCCACCTAATCAAAAATCCTACGTGGCGTTGCATGAGACGGGCTTTAAGACTGTTAACGTGTAGCGTTGTACCTACCCTTAGCAGGACTTTTATCAGTATTAAATGATGCATCCACAAAATAATGACATCGCATATCAATTTATGTGGTCCCAAATAGTCTTGGGACATGGGCCGGGCCAAATCCGGGTGGGCCGGGGCCCGAAGGTGCGGCACGACTTCGTGTCGTGCCGGCCCGGTCCGACTGACAGGCTGTGCCATGCCTGGATTTTGGGCTCAACGGACGGCACGACACGACACGGTCCAATGGGCCGTGCTCGGGCCGGCAGGCATGAAGGCGGCCCGATGGCACGAAAATGGCCCGACGGCACGTTGGCGGCATGGGATAATGTGATTGAGCCAAGGTTCATTTTATATTTTGATTCGTATTTAAAAATTCAAACTTGTATAGAATTTGTATATATAGTCCAGTTGATTTTTTTTCTAAAATCTTTAAAAAATAAGATATATCATATGAAATCTTTAATCAAACTTTTCTAATTTATTTTTTATAGTGATCAGGCAACACATTAATGGTCACTATTTAATATTTTCTTTACCTTTTTGTAAATCACGAAAGGAATTGAATTTTTAAATAATTTTTTGGTGTGGAAGCACAACTTCTACATATCTACACATATATTTTTTTTCTATAATTTTTTTGAAGCATCTAAGTCTCTGTAAGTTGGAATTGCTCTTCATTTATCACAAAACCTCGGTACTTCTAGGTTGTTTAGTAGGATTTGAACACACTTTCATGCAAACATTGTTCAAAAAAATTCCCATAAATTATAGAGGTTAGTATTGACTTGGAACAGCTTCACACCAAAATTGAGTTCGAAATCCAATATATTTTTGAATATAAAAATTACAAAAACTCAAATTTGATATACACATGTAATTTAGCTTTCTTAAAGTAGTGTAATTTTTATGAAAATTTTAATTTTTTTATCCATATAACACTATAAAAAGAATTAATTCAAACAACAAAAATGCGTGTTCTTTTGCTAGAAACATATTTCCGAAATATGTTGTCAATAAAACCGGGCCGTGCCCGTGCTTGACACGGCCCGCCATGCTCCGTGCCGTTCCCAGGCCGCATTTTTGTCATGTCGGCCCGG
>LAPY01001041.1:55540-83086 GCA_000970635.1 Eragrostis tef | reverse complement strand
GCCAGCGCCTCGCTCCTGGACGTCCTTGATTGCCTCCTGGTGTCGGTTGTCGAGTCGGTTGCTTCGTGGGGGCGGCAGAAGAGAAGTGAGGGCCAAGTTGAGGCCCACTCAGCCTACCAGACGATATGTCGGTAGATTATGTCGCATGGGCTCTGATTTCTTCGAGATTTAGCCCATTTTCCATCCCCTGGAGGAAGGCTGAGGCCTTTGGCCACCAAGTGGGGCCAGCCGGCCTGCCTTTTCCTCGGTGCAGGCCTATTTTATTTCATAATTTACTCGTGCATCCAAAATACACCAAAATTCGTGGAAGTATGTTAATACCTAACTACTATGTACAGAATCTTGGTGAGTATTAATTTATTGACCGATATGTTGACGGTGATTTTGAAAATTTTGCACCATCAACACAGATTCAATCATGATGGCTTCCATAACAGCCTAACAGGCATCAAACAAAGCAACAAATCAGAACATGACGGATAAATAAAAATGAAAATGAACTAACAGCGTAACAGCAGCATAAGAGGCAACATCAGAATTAGTCGATGGCTTCCATAGCAGCTAAACAGCAGCAATCAAAGCAGCAAATCATAACATGACAGATAAATAAAAATGATATGAACAAACAGCCTAACAGCAGGATAAAAGGCAACATCAGAATCAGTCGATGGCTTCCATATTAGCCTTACAGCAGCAAACAAAGCAACAACACAGAAAATGACTGGTAAAAACGAAATCAACATGAACTAACAGCCTAACAGCAGCATAAAAGGCAACATCAGAATCAGCCTTACAGCAGCAAACAAGAAACGAATCACAACATGACGGAGATAAAAAGAATTCAACAAATCAGAACATGGCAACTTATGATTGCATTCTTCACAGTCTCGGTGCAGCCTGTCGTGCTGCTAACGTGGCAGTCCTTGAACAGGTTAACCTCTGTAGGAACCACGTCTTTATATTTCTCTATTTTCTAAGGACACATGCAACAGAACTATTAGCTCCAAATCAATCATTGTCAACAAAAGTAACAGAATTGAAGGTGCTATAGATTAGAAACACTTACAACAACATGACAATGGGCAATAAACGAACGGGATCCAGCCCACGATTTGGTCGGGCTTTTTCACACCTTGCCTACAGAGAATAGCACATTAAAGACAAGTAGCATTGACTAAAATGATAACACATAGAGATGACAAGAATTATAGCTTAACAAGGGTAATGCGCATTGAAATATCTAACCTTATGCTTTGGGTCTGACTGCATAGCCACTAGAGCATGCCACTGCTTATCATCCATGTTTCCGACCAGTGATTCGGTGCGGACCTGGCTTGCTGGTACATTATCAAAGAACTCCCTCTTTAGCCTGTACCTCATCTGCCGCTGGCCGCCCTTGAGTAGGTCAGTGCAAGCTTCTTTGACTGCCTCTTCATTGGTGTCGACAGCAAATGCACCCTAAGAAGACATGGAAAATGAGGCAATCATCAATTAAAATAAAACTATAAAGAACAATACAAAACTTATACAATTTTCAGGTTTTTAGGATACTTACAGCAAGTTTACCCATGTAGTCATCCAGATGATCTTTCTCCAGCTTGTAATGCTTCCAATGAGGGAGAACAAGGATGTGCTGCCTTAGGATAATCCCACAATCAGATGCAAACTTTGCAGCTTGCATGGGTGCCTCAGGACGCCTCAAGCCTTCAAGGTGTTCTCCTTCGTTCCCACCGTGACTTCAAGGTGTATCTTCCCAAGCGGCTGTGATGAAACCCCTAAGACTATGCCATGGAACGCTCCCTCAACGGGGGTAAGTGCTGTGAGCGGCAACTTCATCTCCAGGTACGTCTTCTTCATCAATAAATTTAGCCCACTTCCATTGTCGGTGGGGGTCTTCGCAATCTTGTTCCGATGCACAATGATCTTGGCGACGAAGGCAGTTCTGGTCCGCCTGGCAGGGTCTTCGAGTGATCATCAGCGCCAAAAGTTATCAGAATATCCGACCACTCAAACTTCCTTGCGCAGGGCTTCGTGGCCAGCACCTCTCAGTAAATCTTCTTGTATTGCGTCCGGGATGCCAGCACCGAACTCCCTCCAAAGATCATGTTGATCTCAGGGACTCTCTCCTCTTGATCATCTCGGTCCTGTCTTTCTTGACGAGGTGGTCCGTTGTTTCTGATAGGCCCCATTTAATCATCCCAAAGCCTGATCTTTCCTTCTGCAAATCTCCTCTGCTCTAGGGTTTGGTAATCATTGCACTCCTCGAGATCATGAGAAGTACGCCGATGTATGGGGCACCACTTCACAGCCCCTGCAGAGCATTCGTAATCACGGAAGCGCCTTTTCTGGAAGCGCCCTTCTCCTTGGCCCCTTTGTTCCACAGCCATGACTTTTCGCTCTTCGTTCTTCTTCTTCAGGCCTTTGCCCTTGCCATCGCTGAGGCGAGCTCATGCGTCTGCTGCCTTGGCATAGGATTCAGCAATGGCGAAGAGGTCTGCAACCATCGCTGGCTCCTTCTCGACGATAGTCTCCGCTGTCTTGATGTCTAAACACCCATCACCGTAGGCTCGGATCACTTCGATGTCGTGGATCTTAGGGATAGTGTTCCTCATCTGCAGAAGCGCTTGGTATATGCCCGAAGGGGCTCATCTGGCTTCTGCTTGATGTTTCTCAACTGATCAGTTGTACCGTGGCGGGGGTAGGAGCCCATCAAGTTGCCTTTATAGATCTCCACAACCTCATCCCACGTGTCGAACGAGTAAGGGGCCAAATTCATCAACCACGTGCGAGCAGCGTCAGTTAAAGTACTGGGCAGATAGTTGGACTTGATTCTTTCATCGCCACCAGTAGCTTCGATCATCGTGGACTAGACTGCCAAAAACTCTTCAGGATCTGTTGTGCCATCATCCTTCTCCATCGGGTTGGGCTTGAACTTGTCTGGTCATTGCACTGACCGAAAATAAGCGTTGATGCCTTGATAGGCCGGCGGCCCTTCAATGTAGTCCCAAGGGGGGCCCTGGGACTCTGATCACGCCCTTTGAACTTGCGAGACCCGCCCGCTCAAACGCTGATGAACACAGGCCGCTTTTTGCCGGTTCAAGGCGCGACGGGCATCAGACGGAGCCAGTTGCCTTCGTTGGTTCCTTGGAGGTCGGGAAGATGATCCATGTGCCGATGAAGCTTGTTGGACATCATTAGTCGGCCCTAGCCGTCCCCGAAGATTAGATGGGGCGGTCGCTGCCGCTGCTCCATTGTTGGCCGGAGGCGCAGCGTTCAGACGACCCGCCAGTTCGGTGACCTGCTGCACCAATGGAGCCAGCGGGGTGCCGTAAGGGGCCAAACGGTGCAGGGAGTCGAGCTCATCTGCAGTCGGATGGTGTCCAAGTCAGGTTGAGGTTTCACGGCGTCAGGATTGACGGAGCCTGCGATCGGGACTTGAGAGATCAGATGGTTGGGTAGTTGCTGGAGTTAGCCTCCGATTCCCACCCGTTCATGTAGATCTGGCGGGCAAGGTCGACATCCTCATCTTCAGAATCACCGCCGATCTCAGGGCAATCCTCGATGTTCCACGACTCCTCATCGCTATCCAGGCTTCCGAGCCCGAAACCTGGAAAGTAGCATCCTTTAACGATGGCTTGGATAACTTGTTGTTCTAGAGAAGAGCCAGAGAGCGGATCCAAAGAGAATTCTACTTCCGGTTGGGTACCCGAGGGAGAGCCCAGTACCCGTGCCGCCGCCTGGAATGCATCCGCCAAGTTCCTCAACCCGAACGGTAAGCGCACTCTCGGCCAGCGTCATCGCTCACGTCGATCGTGGCCTCCAATTCCGCCAGCAACGCCTCCTGCGCGACTGGCGGCTCGGCTCGTTGTAGATTACCCTTCCCATCGGCGACGAACACCATAGATCCGAAGTAGAACTTGGCGCCGACGGGAAACTTCATGTCGTGTACAGATCCCATCTGATGCTCTTGACGGAAACTCGATGTTGCCCCCTTCCTGGCACGTGTCTGTCGTCACCCGATTGAACGGAAGTTTGGCAGATATTTGGATCGTGGGAGCAACGCTAGGAACGAGATCAATCTAAGAACACGCAGAGCGTTTATACTGGTTCAGGCCTCTCGAAGGATAACAACCCTACGCCCAATGTGTTTCTTGTATAATGCGGCAGCCTTTGCGTTAGGGTTTCGCAAGGAGCCAGAGAGTTTTCCCATAGGAGTTACATGAATATTTATAGGCCAATTACCGCCTATTAGAATCCTAACCGATCACAATCTTCCTTTTCCTTGTTCGACAAGGACACCAGATCCTTTTCCTAAACTATTGCCGCACAAAGCATGTCTTCGGAGAAATCATGAATAGTCTTCGGAATATCTGGAAATTAAGGCTACGACAAATCGTATCAGCAATCACGGCACATCATTAGGCTATCATGCAACAAACAGCTCCAACCATCAGCGAAAAAAAAAATGTGTTCAGAGGAAAAAATAATGTCTCTTCGATCATTCATGTTTAGTAACCAATGGAGATTCGATTCACCGTCACGCTAGAATATTCTTTTCACCGTGATGTCACCTTGTGGGGCAAAACTTCATCTTTTGTCTCGTGGTCTATATAAATGAATGGCCTACAGTTATTTGGCACTACCTAAACAAATGGCACATATAATAAGCACATAAGGCTCTGCATCGAGCCTTATTTTCACAAGTTGCTCTCATATGTGTAGATGATGTATTCTGACTTTGTTGGGTCTACGACATGCCCCATGAAGACAATGGTAGAAGACACCTCCTCCACCACGAAGAACACAAATGGATGATCAGCAACAAAATTTGGGTGGCGCCTAGCACTCTGCAGCACCCTCGAAGAGCAAACGGTTGACGCGACTGCCTCCGTTCCCTCTTCATTTACCTCGATAACAGCTTTATGCATAACTGTTTCCACATAGAGGTCCACGCTGCGGTCCATCATGTTATTAGGCAACTTAGCCTTGTCCTCCTCTAACATATCAGCCAAGTCTGCCTCGAAAGGGGCAAATGCTTTTTTCATGCCCATGACCTTGAGAACGTCACTGATTTCGCTGGAGAAGGAGAGCTTGAACCTAGGCAACCGGAACTTGCCAACCTTGACGCGTCTCCCAGGTAGGTGGTCCCACAGGAACCTTGGGTCGGACGCCATCTCTTCGACTAGACTAGGCAAACCATCGCGTTCGTGGGGAAGGAAGATGACCATTGAGAACTGGGGGCGTTCGTCGACATCAGATTTTGTTTGAACTTCATCATTAGCGAACTGGCAGTACGGTAGCTTCAGCACACTGAATTCGTCGTACTCATCCACCATCTTGTGCCCCCGGCTGCTCATGAACGGCACGCGCACGTCGCTGCCGTCAAGGCGGTGGAAGGGTCTAACTTTCGTGCAATTCTTGTCGAATTTCTCCTTCCATGTGCCCTTGAAGTAGATAGCATTGGTGAGCACGAGGCGGGTCCGAGGGTGCACGGAGCCTTCAGGAAGGATTGACGTGATGAGCTCCTTTGTGGCCTCCGATACCCAGTTATTGATTTCCTCTCTTGCCGCTTCTGCCTGCACATACAGATCATTTATTATTATTAGCACTGACAGAAGCAGTTTTATAGGTGCACAAAATCGTGATACAACAACTGAGGATGCAACGATCAGAGATTCTGGATACGATTTTAACCTTTCCTTTGAAATCTGCGGCGCGTATCTCGGCCTTGTATGATTCGGCGGCCACCGCACGGTAAGCCGGCTTCATGACCACCGTCTTCTCGTGCCAGAGCCCCCACGCGAAGGCGACGCGCGGCCCGGCTGGACGGTCGGCGAGGGCGCCGTCAGCGACATTGCAGGCGAGCTCGGCAAGCTCGTTGCGCGACGACGCGCCGAGCACGGCGAGAAGCTCCTTCAGGGTTTCGCCACGGGCCCCGGCGGCCACCAGGGCAAGCGCGGAGTAGATCGACACCGGCCAGAAGACGATGTTCTTGCCGCCGCCGTCGCCAGAGCTGTTGCCATTGTCGCCAGAGCCTTTGACATCGTCGTCGTCAGTGAAGTTGCCATCGTTGTCGCCAGAGCCGCTGTCGTCGTCGTCGTCGTCAGTGCCGCTACCATCCTCGCCGGAGCGGTTGCCATCATCGTTGTCGTCGGAGCGGTTACCATCATCGTCGTCGCCGTAACGGTTGCCGCCGTCGTCGCCAGCGTCGTTGCCGCGGTGGTATCCGGCGCCTTCGAAGAGCTGCTTCGCTAGGCGGAGGGCGAACGTCGTGAGGCCGGAAGTGGCGTCCCCGCGTTGCTTCTTGGTCGCCCTGGCATCGTCTGCCATGATTGGGTTATTCGATCCTGTCCTGCGTCTATGGCTAAGAAAGGCGGGCGGCTCAAGATTACCCTAGTACGTTTGTATATATAAATAAATATATAGTGGATAAAACACAACGTGGAATAAAAAGGTCGGTGTGCATATGTATTGGGAGTGTGTGGCGTATTGTATGAGGAGTATATCATGACATATATACGTAAAACATTATAGATTCCCTTTCACGTCCGTTATATTATATTGGATCAAACTGTCAGATTTAATCAACTTTCTTTCAATCTGCCTTTTCTATGTAAAATCAGATTTTCGGAATAAAGGGCCCAATCCCAGGCGTCTCTCCGGATTTAACATCGATTAGCTTGACTTTGACAGGGGCTGAGAATCTCTGACATCTTTAAGACCAAATTGTCATTGCCTCTCTGTCTGATCTCAACTTCAAGCCTGAGAAGACTTAATGAACCAGCCCAACGGTCTGTGATCCCTCCTCTGGTCCTCCTTCCCTCCCAGATACCTGCAACTACCATCGACTATGCATTCCATTCTACTTCTCGAACGTGTTTTGCTCTCGAGTATAATTCATGCTACTACTTTTTGCTGAATTACTATGCATCAACGTAGCAATAGTCGTTACAGAGTAGTTAAGAAAAAAAAAGTGATTGACAAGAAGTATAAACAAACACACATGTAGGCGCTCGAAATTATTGGCCTTAAATGGGATCACTTGAACGCATAATTTGAGAGACTGAGGGACCCTAGTCTCTGTTGTTATCAAATTTTCCGGTACGGGTCGGAGCTCAAAGATGAGATCCCAACGCCCTAGCTCTACTTGAAATTATTTGCGTCCCCAAATGCGAAGTGTAGGGACATGCACCATGCCCACCTCCAACCGATCAAACTAAACGATGACCATAAACAGATCATATAGTAATCATCTCTACTACTAGAAAAAGGAAAGAACCATGCTCTTTTCATCCCCATGACCTTGAGAATGTCATTTACTGTGCTGGAAAAGGAAAGCTTCAACTTAGGCAACTGGGCCTCACCAACCTTGACGCGTCTCTCAGGTATGTGGTCCCACAGGAGGCTCGTGCTTGACGCATCTCTTGGACTAGACTAAGCAAACCATCACGTTCGTGGGGAAGGAAGATGACCAATGAGAACTGGCGGCATCCGTTGGAGTCTTTGCATCCGTCATCAGACTCTAATTGAACGTTCTGGTAGCTGTATGGTAGCTTCAACACAATGAAGTCATCGTACTCATTGACGAACTGTTTCCCCCTTCTGCTCATGAACGGCACCCACACATCCCTGTTGTCAAGGCGGTAGAAGGATCTCTCTTCTGTGCAATTCCTTGAGAAGCGCTCGGTCCCACCCATGTGCCCTTGAAGTGGATAGCTTTGTGATGTGAACTACGGATCCTGATCTTCCAAAAGGTTCTAATAACTATCGATTTAGTGGAGACTTGACACACATCGATCTGGCTTCCGAACAACACATTCCGAACCCCGCGATCGCAGCACCATGTCTCTTCAGGTTATCGACTGGTGATGCACGGTCGACCTCGCCAAGAAGGCTTATTCTTGTCTACAAATCGAAGAACACAAGAAACAACACAGAAGAATGCAACCAAATTGCTGAAATCTGAATTAAGCTCACAAGTTGGGGTCTCACAAACCGATGAACGACAAAATTGTTCTTGACAGAACAATATAAGCAAAACCAATGAACAGCGAAACTGTTCTTGGACGCCCTTGTTGATCCTCCGCGCCTAGCGTCTGTCTTCCATGCTTTAGTTGTTTGACCCTGTCCTGCGTCGATTGTTTCTTGGATGTGAAGCAGCGAGGGCGGCGCAAGGTTGATAAACCTAGCTAGTTTGTTTTGTCGAAAAGCATATATGAGCATTTTTTAATAGCGAAAAGCATATATGTCAGTATGTGGCATATGAGGACGTATGCCATATAAAAGTTCGTGTAGAGGTTTCTCCAATTTTGGTATAATATGAGTTATACGCATGTACATGTTTTATAAGAATGCAACCAAATTGCTGAAATGTGCCCTTGAAGTGGATAGCTTTGTGATGTGAACTACGGATCCTGATCTTCCAAAAGGTTCTAATAACTATCGATTTAGTGGAGACTTGACACACATCGATCTGGCTTCCGAACAACACATTCCGAACCCCGCGATCGCAGCACCATGTCTCTTCAGGTTATCGACTGGTGATGCACGGTCGACCTCGCCAAGAAGGCTTATTCTTGTCTACAAATCGAAGAACACAAGAAACAACACAGAAGAATGCAACCAAATTGCTGAAATCTGAATTAAGCTCACAAGTTGGGGTCTCACAAACCGATGAACGACAAAATTGTTCTTGACAGAACAATATAAGCAAAACCAATGAACAGCGAAACTGTTCTTGGACGCCCTTGTTGATCCTCCGCGCCTAGCGTCTGTCTTCCATGCTTTAGTTGTTTGACCCTGTCCTGCGTCGATTGTTTCTTGGATGTGAAGCAGCGAGGGCGGCGCAAGGTTGATAAACCTAGCTAGTTTGTTTTGTCGAAAAGCATATATGAGCATTTTTTAATAGCGAAAAGCATATATGTCAGTATGTGGCATATGAGGACGTATGCCATATAAAAGTTCGTGTAGAGGTTTCTCCAATTTTGGTATAATATGAGTTATACGCATGTACATGTTTTATACCAGTTGGTACAATTGGATCTTGAATGGAATCAGTTATCTTTACATATGCCCGGTGGTTTTGCCGATCAGTACTCACCGCACTCTACTGAGCCTGGATCGCTTGAAGCTGGGCTCGTCAGTGGCAAGGGCACCAATCTACTGAGCCTGGATCGCTTGAAACCCAAACCAGCAGCCTGCTGGATCATCTTTGTGTACAAAAAACCATCGACAAGGAGGACCATCAACTGGAACAACCGTGTTCTTGCTGAAGGCAATAGGATCTTCTCTATGGTGGTCAGTGAAGGGCCAATCCTATAGACTCGGCGTCGACTTATACAGCCAGCTAAACCCTCTTTTGCAACGATCGACTGACCCCCTCTCAGTGACGCTTGCACTCAGAGTTGCTTGCAAAGCTACGATGGCTCGAACTGAAGGGGCGCAGCTCAGTCAAAAAGTGTGTGGGATGGACGGTGATGTTGTTGGTCGCGATGACCATATCAACATAGCGACCACAATTGGACATTCCTCTCCGTGGTGGTGGAGAAGCTCTTTATCTTTTCTATTTATCATATTTATCACAAATGATTAATAGTTTGTGACTTAATTAATTACTGTATGTGCATTCCAGTGTGCATCATCTTCATCAAGGCCCATAGTAGAAAGCATATACGCAATTCTACTCTGTATTTGTGAAAGTTCGCTGTATGTCAGATATTGCAAGAGCATTGAAGTTTAAGATAGTACTTAGGATTGGAAACATTTGAATTCTATTTCCGAACTGTAGCATTCGTAGTTTGGCTTTCCGTTGTGAAGTTTATGACTGTTCGTTTTCTCTTGATTTTGTTCACAGGTTTTTGTGTGAAATTAGCATGTTTATAGGTGCTAGCCAGCAGCTGCTCCAGCTAAGGTGTATTATTATTAGAAGATAACAAGAATGGTAGAATCACGACCAGAACGAGTAGTATTGTCTCCGTTTGAAGTGTGAACTTTGATTGCTTAGTTGTGTTCTTTGTGTGAGCACGGATATTGCCAACAAACTAACTCTTTGCCGGATTGGACGGAGCAACATTCTTATTTCGGTTCCAGGATTGCAGCGCACGGAGCATGCTCATATAGGGAGTAACTCAGTAACCGTAGTAACAGTGCAACGATAGTCAATGCGTGGACTTGAATGTTAGTGTTCGGCAGCGTCGATGCCGGCACATGCACGCCGCTAGCGTACGTGTAGCCGTGGTGTGCAAGATGTTCTCGACAACAAACACTTGAGTTACAATTGGCAACTATACAGATTTTCCAATGTCAAAGACGCGTACCAAGTAGAAGTTTAAAGTTTATCCGACAGTTGAATGTTTTAGGGTCAACTATCTACATGTAACAGTTTCTATTTTTTTTCTCCGACCCAACTAGAATTTATAGGATTCTGAAATGTGGGCGAAGTTTCCTCCATTCTGACTATTCGCATTGGCATGGCTCATCCCGTCGATGTAAAAAGAAATCTAGAAAATGAGAGCTTTGACACAAGCGGCCCATTTAGTCACCGGAGTACTACCAACCGTTGGAGCTACATGTCAAATGAAGAAAAACCTTTGTGACAGGTACTCGTAGTTGATAAATATGCCCAATCTCTATCCTATACCTCCTTTCTTTTCTCTTATCTCTTCGTTCTACTAACCAATCAAATGGAACACAGTGGAACACAGATGGCCCTTTTTGGTTCCGCTAGCAGGTCAGCCTGCAGTTTTTCCTATCGACCCAAAAATAAGGAGGGGCCGGACTTGGTGAAGCAAAACGTACGAGCTGGCTTAGGCGACTATCATCCGGCGGCAGCATCTATATGAATCACAGTTACGCGATTATGCGATCATTCATGGTGTTTTAATTTTTTATGGTGTTTTAGTGTGTTTGGTTGCATCTATTTGAGCTTTTAGGGACTGAAATACACGTTGAGTGGCTAGATTGTTGCACAATTGGGAGGTAAAAGATCAAAGGAAACCAAGACCGATTTATAAATAGGAAAAGATCGACGCATATTCACGGAAGCAAATTGCTCCACTCGCCTTTCTCCAGTGGATGATATATCCTCCTCCTACCCTTTGCTCCGCGCGGTGCCTGCGTCGTTCAATTCTTCCGCCGCTTCAGCTTGCACCTCAGCCAACCAGGTTCTCGCAAATCACAGGACGGAGGGTCCTCGGACTCGGTTGCGGCTTCCCTGCTCCCCGCTGCACAGACACGGGGTGCTTCCAGTCAAGCTCCTATTCGACCTCAACGTTTTTTTTTAAAGGGTCATGTTTCACTTCTTATCTGTTGAAAAATGGCACTCGCTACTTTTCTAAGTGTTTTTTAACGTAAAAAGAGAAAAACAACATCTTGACTCATTATGAGTGTTTGTGTGTCAAAGGAAAGAATAAATAAATTGCACCTTTCACTAAATATTTCGACGTGGAAAGATAAAATAAGGAAACCAGAGATGCCACCATCACGCTGAATTTTTGAGTAAAATGAAACATTAAAAAAAATCAACATCCACAAACGAACATGGATATTTCTCGCCATCACAAAATCCTAACAATTTTAGAAACAAATCTTCCTATAACCAGAAGGCTTTATTACCTCCTAGGAGGTAAAAGATCACCTATCTAGCTAAAATGGGCCATTCACAGTTATTTTAAGGTACAGTAAAACTGGCCTCTTATAATAAACTGCTTAAAGATAACATTCTTTATATCGTTGTCAAGTGACAGCATTTAGGAGCTGGTACTATGCTTCAGTAATGCATTGATTAATAAGCTCATAACTTGATGCCCACTCTTTGGAGATTGTTGTCATATATCGAGAATAGTCGACAGAGGCACCCATATATAGCGGCACGCAATAAGCATAGAATGCACACACAAAGTAGCTTGCATCTACTAATAAACAGGATACTTAGCCATGGGCGAAACTAATCTTGTGACTATGACTTCTGTTGCCAGCTACGCCGGTGAGGACGAGGACGGGGCATGCCTTCACGCACAAACACTCGTCTACGCCTTCAACATCACCATGACCGTCAAGGCGGCGATCCAGCTCGAAGCAAATTGCTCCACTCGCCTTTCTCCAGTGGATGATATATCCTCCTCCTACCCTTTGCTCCGCGCGGTGCCTGCGTCGTTCAATTCTTCCGCCGCTTCAGCTTGCACCTCAGCCAACCAGGTTCTCGCAAATCACAGGACGGAGGGTCCTCGGACTCGGTTGCGGCTTCCCTGCTCCCCGCTGCACAGACACGGGGTGCTTCCAGTCAAGCTCCTATTCGACCTCAACGTTTTTTTTTAAAGGGTCATGTTTCACTTCTTATCTGTTGAAAAATGGCACTCGCTACTTTTCTAAGTGTTTTTTAACGTAAAAAGAGAAAAACAACATCTTGACTCATTATGAGTGTTTGTGTGTCAAAGGAAAGAATAAATAAATTGCACCTTTCACTAAATATTTCGACGTGGAAAGATAAAATAAGGAAACCAGAGATGCCACCATCACGCTGAATTTTTGAGTAAAATGAAACATTAAAAAAAATCAACATCCACAAACGAACATGGATATTTCTCGCCATCACAAAATCCTAACAATTTTAGAAACAAATCTTCCTATAACCAGAAGGCTTTATTACCTCCTAGGAGGTAAAAGATCACCTATCTAGCTAAAATGGGCCATTCACAGTTATTTTAAGGTACAGTAAAACTGGCCTCTTATAATAAACTGCTTAAAGATAACATTCTTTATATCGTTGTCAAGTGACAGCATTTAGGAGCTGGTACTATGCTTCAGTAATGCATTGATTAATAAGCTCATAACTTGATGCCCACTCTTTGGAGATTGTTGTCATATATCGAGAATAGTCGACAGAGGCACCCATATATAGCGGCACGCAATAAGCATAGAATGCACACACAAAGTAGCTTGCATCTACTAATAAACAGGATACTTAGCCATGGGCGAAACTAATCTTGTGACTATGACTTCTGTTGCCAGCTACGCCGGTGAGGACGAGGACGGGGCATGCCTTCACGCACAAACACTCGTCTACGCCTTCAACATCACCATGACCGTCAAGGCGGCGATCCAGCTCGGCCTCCTCGACGCGCTGAGCGCCGCTAACGGCTGCGCGCTGACCGCCGACGAGCTTGCTGCGCAAATCCAGGCCGCGGACAACGCGGAGGTGGCTGTCTCGGTGGACAGGATTCTCAGGTACCTTGCATCGTTCAACGTGGTGAAATGCTCCACCGAGACAGGCCCCAATGGGAGGGTTCTCCGGCGGTACGCTGCCGGGCCGGCGTGCCGCTGGCTCACCCGTAACAATGGCGAGGGGTCGCTTGGACCGTTGGCCGTGTTTGCCGTCGACGAGGAGAACCTCTCATCGTGGTAAGTATATGTTGGGACCCTAACAACAACAACGAAGAGTCTGCGCCAGGATCGAAGCCAAAACCAACAATGCGAAGGCAACAGAGGAGAAGCAGACAGCGGAAAGCAAGGCACAAACCAGAGCACCAAAACCAGAGTCGTGTTGAGTTAGCTAATGGCATTCGTGTAAATATGACCGCTCCCTCCCCTTATAAATATGGAGGGAGAAGGTCCTGTACGATCATCTGATTCTCGGGCCACGAGCCAAAATAACAAGCATTCGAACCGCACTCAACTCTCTCTGAACGCTCAACCCCTTCGCCCGACATCGCGGGCCAAGGAGGGCTTGGCGCATCTAGAACTGCAGGGAACCTGACTGGACCAACCTTCGATCGACGTCTTCGGACAAAGAAGAGGGCTTCGCCTACACTGAAACCTTCGACCCGCGACTCCAAGCATCGAAAGGGCTTCCCTCTGACGATCAAGAACGAGCTAAAAAGCATCAACTACACGTTAGAGGGCTTCGACGCGTCATCTTCCGACCTTCGATCCCCCAACAGTATACTTATATATGTGAATGGGATACATACATTTGGTTAAAACAATGCTCGAATAAATAAATATATGCATATATGTATATATTATATATATTATATATATTCCTTTCTATTACATTCGCATGATGAAGCAGCTGTGGCTGACGGTGTCGTGCAGACGCCGTTCCAGAGAGCCCACGGGTCGCCGATATTCGATTACATGGGGACGAGCCCTCGGCTGAGCTCGCTGTTCGACCAGGCCATGGCGCAGCAGTCCATGCTGGTGGTCAACAAACTGCTCGACCACCCGAAAGTGTTCGACGGCGTCGGCGTGCTCATCGACGTCGGCGGTGGCACTGGCGCCACCCTTGCGATGATCACCAACCGATACAAGCACATCCGAGGCATCAACTTCGACCTTTCTCATGTCATCTCTGAGGCTCCGTCTTTTCAAGGTACTCCCTTTTTTTTTCAAGGTACTCATCTCAAGATATGTAGTAACAATCCAAGAAACATGTAGCTAAAGTAGTTCTGATCTCACAGGCGTGGAACATGTTGCTGGAAATTGGTTTGATAGCGTGCCCAGTGGAGATGCATTCATTATGAAGGTATAACTACTAGAACAAAATATATGAAGTAGATTGTTCATCCAAATTATTCATCCTGTAATATATACTTTATATTACGGTATATGTTGCGCACATATGAAACACAAAGCTAATTGTCGAATACACCTGGGCAGTGGATCCTCCACATGCAGGACGACGATGACTGCATCAAGATCCTGAAGAACTGCCACCGAGCTCTCCCGGACAACGGGAAGGTGATCGTGGTGCAGAGCATCCTACCAGCCACCCCAGAGGCGACTCCAGCGGCTCGGGATTCCTTCACGATGGACATGATCATGCTTGTCAACTTCAAGGGAGGAAGGGAGAGGACGGAGCAGGAATACGCCGAGCTTGCCAGGGGCGCCGGCTTCGCAGGCGCCTTCAGATCAACCTACATATTCTGCAACATCTACGCCCTGGAGTTTACCAAGTAGCTGTACCTGCATTCACATATACCTGCTTTGGTTATGAATAATGGAAGAGCTGCTAGCTACCTGCCTTGGTTACGAAGAATGAAAGAACTGCATGTCCATCTCTTCATTCCTTTGTTTTAAAAAATAAAATATAATAGGAAGATTGTATTAGTCATAGCCTTACAACTAAATATAATACTGGTGTATGCCATCATCGCACGCGCAGAATTGCCACACTGATCAAACAAAATAACAAACAAAAAAATAAAGAGAGCGTCTCCTTGCTGAAGCTTTATTGAGGAAACAAAATCGTCCGAGACAGCAAAGCTGCTAGATACCACCACCAATGAATGACGAATATGGCCAAAAGACCATCTCTTCTTTCTTATCGGCGTTATTAATTGTCACCATTCCTGTCTGCTCACATATAACAATTCGCTCAAACAATATATAACAAGCCAGGAAAGTTAATGCATGCAACTTCTATTGTTTGACGGTGTTGTGCTTTCAGCGATAGGCAACATATGCGTTAGTGGTGACTTCGTCAATCTAGAGGATTTGCCAACTCAGTGTTCGAAGATGCTCGTAGAGGTAAGGTTGGCATATGTGCGTTCATATATAGAGGTAAGTGTGCAGATGTTGTGAGTGTCTGAATTGTATTAAAATACTGGCTAGCACGACATAAATTGCCTAAGTGAGAACACCAGCTGGAGTAAACAAATTAAATACCGATGTAAGGAATAGTCTACCAATTGCCTTCTTGACTATCATGACAAAGTTGGCTAATATAAAGCTACTTCCTCTTGAATTGAAACAGGAACATCGCGTCACCAAAGAATTAGAGGGCGGATATTACATGTGGAGGGAATCTGTTTAGGAAGAACTATATACATACTTGGAAAATCTCCCATAGACACGTTTTATTTACTGGATTGATACGGTTTATCATATCTCTAGGGGAAAGTACAATGACACAATATTATCTAGTACGACCCATCATTCCATTAGTTGGAAAATCATAATCAACTTTATCTCTTTCAGAAGCTGCTACAAGAAATCAAAAGGATCATCATCGATGTTGGCTCCACCACCATCATCGGCATAGTCATCGTAGTTGTGATCAGGATACTCATAACCATAATCAAATGTTTCACCATCACCCTTGTCTTCGGAAGATTCACCACCAAAATCCATCTCATATTTCTTATTTGCATCAGCGTCATCATCTTTAGTCTGCTAGAAGAACCAATCATCATCAAGGGAGTCAAAGAAAAATAATTTCTGCTGATCAAGCCAATTACTCAGATGGATTACCAAGCAAACCAAAACTAATCTTATTGGTTTTAACTCTATCTCCTAAGTGAATGCTCGAAACTTGATAGGAACTCAAAGTAAGCATATGATAAGTAGGAAGGAAGATTAAGCTGCGAAAGGAACTAAATAGACAAGCACACAGAAAATACTGCAAGCTTTGTAATGTGGTGTAATCAATGATTTACTAAAGAAAATAGCTTAGATTTGCTAGGCATAAAAGATTAATCCAACTCACGGCATCACATAGCTTAAAAATCTTTACTCGAAACTTGATAGGAACTCAAAGTAAGCATATGATAAGTAGGAAGGAAGATTAAGCCGCAAAAGGAACTAAATAGACAAGCACACACAAAATACTGCAAGCTTTGTAAATGTGGTGCAATCAATGATTTACTAAAGAAAATAGCTTAGATTTGCTATGCATAAAAGATTAATCCAACTCACGGCATCACATAACTTAAAAATCTTTTAAGAATACTAAAAATTAACTTGAACAAAGAAGACATACATTGAACAATTTGTCAAGAGCTTCCACATTGATCTTTGACGTAAGCCCCTGCAAGAAGAGATGTTATGTCGTTATGCAGTATATTTCACTTAGTGTATAAGCTAAACTCAAAATGTTGTTAGAATTCCCACATGCTAAATGTAGTAAGGATGCTTGTGCCAGGATAAGTTCATCACCTTTCGTTTCAACTCATTATGTGCTGCTTCTGCTGGTGTTTCTTCAGGTGTCGAGCCCTTAGCATCATTGTTACGTCTTCGCTTCTACATTTAACACCCATGGTTAACTCATAAGCTGGAAATTCCATGCTTTTTTCTTTACTTCCACTGATAGTGCAATAAACATTCTTTACCTTTTTGTTTACATCTTCCACAACCACACCTCTAGCTGCCAATTCAGCTGCCAAAGCTTCCTTTTGTGCTTGCTCCTGTAGACACCAGCAGCAGACAGTTACACCCACTGCACTGGATGAGAAACCGCACAACACTGATTGAACTAAAATCACTTCATAACTACCTCAAGGTATTCTTTATTAATTTCCTCCCAAATAGCCTTTTTATATTGTGCTTGTTCCTCATTGTGAAGGTATCCCTCAACCTACAAATGTAACAGATGGTATTTCCATAAATCAAAAAGACCAATCTGGTATTGACCGCTAATATGGAGTGTAGAGAGTTAGGCTTCAAAATCATATGAAAAATATCTCATGGGTAAAATACCTCCACATCGTCTATATCAGAAAGACTTTCTCGATCCAGATTGTCCCCGAAATTTTCACCTAAGCGTGCAGCAACAATCAATTTCACAAGGTGGGTCCAAAACACCAAAATAAAGTCCATACTGAATGCAATTGCACAAAGGATAACAAACCTCCATCTTCAGGATCTTTGGACAATATAGAATCTTTCACAACTTCCTGAAAATTAATCATTGAAGATTTATTCTTTGTTCGGTTCCAAGAGAATTAAAAAAACAAATTGAACACACAAAGTGAAATTTAGCACAAAGTCTAACAAACATACATAAATGAGATGTGTCGAAAGGTCACACTGTAAAAAATCAAAACTTTGATCAAGGGGGAGTGTATGCATGTATAATAAATATTCAACAAGTAGATAACAGAAGCATCAATGATTTACTAAAGAAAATAGCTTAGATTTGCTAGGCATAAAAGATTAATCCAACTCACGGCATCACATAGCTTAAAAATCTTTAAAGAATACTAAAAATTAACTTGAACAAAGAAGACATACATTGAACAATTTGTCAAGAGCTTCCACATTGATCTTTGACGTAAGCCCCTGCAAGAAGAGATGTTATGTCGTTATGCAGTATATTTCACTTAGTGTATAAGCTAAACTCAAAATGTTGTTAGAATTCCCACATGCTAAATGTAGTAAGGATGCTTGTGCCAGGATAAGTTCATCACCTTTCGTTTCAACTCATTATGTGCTGCTTCTGCTGGTGTTTCTTCAGGTGTCGAGCCCTTAGCATCATTGTTACGTCTTCGCTTCTACATTTAACACCCATGGTTAACTCATAAGTTGGAAATTCCATGCTTTTTTCTTTACATCCACTGATAGTGCAATAAACATTCTGTACCTTTCTGTTTACATCTTCCACAACCACACCTCTAGCTGCCAATTCAGCTGCCAAAGCTTCCTTTTGTGCTTGCTCCTGTAGACACCAGCAGCAGACAGTTACACCCACTGCACTGGATGAGAAACCGCACAACACTGATTGAACTAAAATCACTTCATAACTACCTCAAGGTATTCTTTATTAATTTCCTCCCAAATAGCCTTTTTATATTGTGCTTGTTCCTCATTGTGAAGGTATCCCTCAACCTACAAATGTAACAGATGGTATTTCCATAAATCAAAAAGACCAATCTGGTATTGACCGCTAATATGGAGTGTAGAGAGTTAAGCTTCAAAATCACATGAAAAATATCTCATCGGTAAAATACCTCCGCATCATCTATATCAGAGAGATTTTCTGGATCCAGATTGTCCCCAAAATTTTCACCTAAGCGTGGAGCAACAATCAATTTAACAAGGTGGGTCCAAAACACCAAAATAAAGTCCATACTGAATGCAATTGCACAAAGGATAACAAACCTCCATCTTCAGGATCTTTGGACAATATAGAATCTTTCACAACTTCCTGAAAATTAATCATTGAAGATTTATTCTTTGTTCGGTTCCAAGAGAATTAAAAAAACAAATTGAACACACAAAGTGAAATTTAGCACAAAGTCTAACAAACATACATAAATGAGATGTGTCGAAAGGTCACACTGTAAAAAATCAAAACTTTGATCAAGGGGGAGTGTATGCATGTATAATAAATATTCAACAAGTAGATAACAGAAGCTAGGGACTCAAATACCCTATGATAACAATGCTGATGTTAGGGTCCTAAATGATCCAATCTCACTTTCTTGTACAAAATGTATTTTTCAATACATTCCATGATCCTTGCAAAGAATTAAAATGCTATCTTTCTAGGGGTAAAGTTTATCTTCATTTTGCCATACAGAGGATACCATTGTGAATATAACAAGGATTATTCTAAAACATTACCTTCCTAGGAGTCCTGATGGTATTTTCAATATCAGAATCAGGTTTGTGACAAAATGATTCTCCCAGTGCTGCCTCCTTGATTGCAGAAGCTTCTTCAACCTTGCTAGTGTCAAATCTCTTTCTCTCAGCTCGCTGGAAAGCAGGAGGGTCAGCACCACCCTCTAATCCACCCGACAACCTAGTAAACTATCAAATCATGGATCAAGTGTCAACAGTGAATCATGTCTAGGAATCAATAATTTCTGAGCATAATATATGTGATTTACTTCGTCGTAGCACTCTTCACAAAGTCCATGAGCAAAATATTCAGCACCTTTATCCTTGTGCTTGCAAAGGATTTCTCTGTAATTGGGAGAATGTTTTGAAACAGGAACTTTACTAAAATCATCAGCCTTTTCCAACTCTTCAATCTAGCACCAGGCCTTGAATATGTCAGTGATGTCACATCTCGATAGAAATATTCTTAAAAACATGTTAGCTTAAAAGAGAAATGCAGCCTATCACCATAATAATTAATCCTCCTAACCCACATAAACATCATGTACACTACACGAGCATTTATATATTATTAAATTGGTGGTAGTTTACACCTCATACTGAGAGATCATGAGGACATGAGGAAAGAAAATGCCCAATGTCTAGGCAGATATGTAAATCTTATAAGGAATAATAGAAGTTAACAACTTATACATATGCAGATAACGAGAGACTGCTTATTGACATTTTTTGCATTATTCAAGCCATATACTTAGATTGGCACTTTCATTTAATATCATGATCAGGGTTTGAATTCCAGGCAGTATCTGGTTTACTGGAGTTTATCAGGTGAAAAAAACCTTATGCTGGGACTATTCGGACATAAATTAATTTCTATCGATTCAAACTGATGAAAAATATTCAGAATTATAACTGATGAAAAGTATTCAAAATTGATTTCACGTGGGGACCATCCTGGAAATGATGAAGTCAAAATATTTGTCAAAAGCGAACAAGTCAAGACAATATCTGACAATACAGGTCATCGGCAGTTGCTACTCAAGATGTTGAGCATCCTGCTTCCATGGAATTTCACTTGAATATGTAAATAGCAATCTTCACAAATTGGGAATTTCATGGAAAGCAGATGTATACCGTTAGCCCACCAGAATCTGTATTTTCAAACTCTACCAACCTCTTAGTTAGAGTAGCTTCACACACATGTACAACAGCAACCTGAAAAAAGTAGAACAGGATTGATGCTATTATATAAAAAATTGCATCATACAAATCAAATTATGCATGTGCGTCCATATGGGCACAAGAACAATAGAATGATCAACTCTAATGAGCATATGGCCTTACAACATCTGCTTTGGTGTAATTAAGCCCGTGCGAGAGTGCAGCAATATACAGTGCAGCACCACATATTCCACTAGGCTTTCTCCCAGTCTGCAACAGAGGACGAAACATTCAATCCCAGTCCATTGTAAGAAAGGAATCTGTCTAACTTTCTGATGCATCACTGGCATAAACAGGTGGAACATGCCAATGTAATAAAATGTCATATGTCACCAAATGTAACAATTAGACTATATATAAAAAAAGGGTAGCTCCATCGGCTTCATATCCTCAATCAGCGATTCCAAAACAACTCCTTGCTAGGCCCAAACTGAATTTTGAAACCTATTTTCTAACTTCTGTACCAAGTCCTCAATTTACATATAATAATGTTTTCTTGGTATCTACAATTATCAACTATTTAAAAATCGTGATAGATTGCATTTTTAATAGTGCTGGCACAGTATTTGTAATCTAACAGTCTATTGTACAGCCTAAAAAAACACACATAGAAAAAAGTTAGATGAACGAAATGCTTGCCTGCATCCAATCTCGTTTCATGCAGGCTACTATCTGTATGGCTGTGTTCGATACAGCTTTAGCTTTATTCCTTTCCACCCCCAGACCTACAAATGGATGCAACATCTTGTAAGAAAAACTGAAATGCCATCCACACAAACAGAGAAAGCTAGTTACATTCAATCCTATTGGCAAGGCCAACAAGGAACTTGGCACAGATAGAAGGATTCATCAAGAATGCTTGATAATCCATAACAATATGGCCTGTAAATTTTAACCTCTGAGTAACAAAAACTAAACTAATTTGCGAATTGTTCAGTGGTGTAGTGTCTGATTATATTTTCTTCACACAAGTCACACGAAGCCTTGTGGTGGGATTATGCAAAGGCTAATCACATTGAATGGATTAGAATCGTTTTTTCGATTTTGACTGAAATGGTCGAAGTGTAGACGAATGAGCAGAGACGCCACTAGATGAAAATAACATAGAACCTTCTGAAAAGACAACAAGTACCAGGCAGCAATAAATTCTAGGCTTGATTTCAAATATTTGAACGACAATAATGCTATAAAAAGAATATATGAAACAATATTTTTATATCAAGAAAAAGGCTAGTCAAAGCGAGCAATATTCTTGTGTAACTTCAATCATGCAACAGATGTTTGAAGAATATAGTAAGTTTTAGGGCAAATTTGCTACAACACACTACAAAGATGTAGCTTTAGCTGTAGCACACTCTATAACTGATGAAAAGTATTCAAAATTGATTTCACGTGGGGACCATCCTGGAAATGATGAAGTCAAAATATTTGTCAAAAGCGAACAAGTCAAGACAATATCTGACAATACAGGTCATCGGCAGTTGCTACTCAAGATGTTGAGCATCCTGCTTCCATGGAATTTCACTTGAATATGTAAATAGCAATCTTCACAAATTGGGAATTTCATGGAAAGCAGATGTATACCGTTAGCCCACCAGAATCTGTATTTTCAAACTCTATCAACCTCTTAGTTAGAGTAGCCTCACACACATGTACAACAGCAACCTGAAAAAAGTAGAACAGGATTGATGCTATTATATAAAAAATTGCATCATACAAATCAAATTATGCATGTGCGTCCATATGGGCACAAGAACAATAGAATGATCAACTCTAATGAGCATATGGCCTTACAACATCTGCTTTGGTGTAATTAAGCCCGTGCGAGAGTGCAGCAATATACAGTGCAGCACCACATATTCCACTAGGCTTTCTCCCAGTCTGCAACAGAGGACAAAACATTCAATCCCAGTCCGTTGTAAGAAAGGAATCTGTCTAACATTCTGATGCATCACTGGCATAAACAGGTGGAATATGCCAATGTAATAAAATGTCATATGTCATGACCAAATGTAACACTTAGACTATATAAAAGAAAAAGGTAGCTCCATCGGCTTCATATCCTCAATCAGCGATTCCAAAACAACTCCTTGCTAGGCCCAAACTGAATTTTGAAACCTATTTTCTAACTTCTGTACCAAGTCCTCAATTTACATATAATAATAATGTTTTCTTGGTATCTACAATTATCAACTATTTAAAATCTTGATAGATTGCACTCTTAATAGTGCTGGCACAGTATTTGTAATCTAACAGTCTATTGTACAGCCTAAAAAAACACACATAGAAAAAAGTTAGATGAACGAAATGCTTGCCTGCATCCAATCTCGTTTCATGCAGGCTACTATCTGTATGGCTGTGTTCGATACAGCTTTAGCTTTATTCCTTTCCACCCCCAGACCTACAAATGGATGGAACATCTTGTAAGAAAAAAACTGAAATGCCATCCACAAAAACAGAGAAAGCTAGTTACATTCAATCCTACTGGCAAGGCTGACAAGGAACTTGGCACAGATAGAAGGATTCATCAAGAATGCTTGATAATCCATAACAATATGGCCTGTAAATTTTAACCTCTGAGTAACAAAAACTAAACTAATTTGCGAATTGTTCAGTGGTGTAGTGTCTGATTATATTTTCTTCACACAAGTCACACGAAGCCTTGTGGTGGGATTATGCAAAGGCTAATCACATTGAATGGATTAGAATCGTTTTTTCGATTTTGACTGAAATGATCGAAGTGTAGATGAGTGAGCAGAGACGCCACTAGATGAAAATAACATAGAACCTTCTGAAAAGACAACAAGTACCAGGCAGCAATAAATTCTAGGCTTGATTTCAAATATTTGAACGACAATAATGCTATAAAAAGAATATATGAAACAATATTTTTATATCAAGAAAAAGGCTAGTCAAAGCGAGCAATATTCTTGTGTAACTTCAATCATGCAACAGATGTTTGAAGAATATAGTAAGTTTTAGGGCAAATTTGCTACAACACACTACAAAGATGTAGCTTTAGCTGTAGCACACTCTAACTCTCGAATTTAGGTGTGGCACACTCAAAAAGTGTGGTTTCATAGCTCTAGCACATTAAACAAGGATAAAGTGATTTTTTCAACTTTTGTATCTCATTTCACAAAATACATTATAGTTTGAAATTTTGCACAGTGACACATTGATGCATTCTCTATCAATGTGAATTTTTGCAGATTTTTCTCTAATTGTTCACATAGTTTGTTTTGCAAAACAAGAATTATTCTCAATGAAATGTTATTTAAATAATCATGAAAAGATATTTGAAAAAACACATGGATAGAGAATGTCAAACTGTATCAATGTGCACAGTTTGAAGTTGTAATGTATTACGTGCAACAAGATAAAAAAAAGAAAGATGAAAAGTCACTTTTTATCTGTTTAGTGTGCTGCAGCTATGAAACCACACCTTTTGAGTGTGCCACACCTAAATTTGAAAGTTGGAGTGTGCTACGACTAAAACCACATTTTTGTAGTGTGCTGTAGCAAATTTCCCCTAAGTTGTAAATGCTGAGCTTTAAGGAGTAGTGAAGGTATAATCCAGTCTACGATACCTTGCAAAATCAGAGTACAGTAAGATTTTTTAAATTTTTTTTACTTTCGGAGTAAAGAGTCCCAATTTGACTAGCAATGTTGAAAGATAAATATAGTGGATGACATGAAAAAGAAAGCATAAGGGGTCATTTCCCAGTATTCCTGTGACTAACTATAACCCATATGTAGAATATCCAAGGGTACGTAGGCAAAATACAACATTAGTACATTTCAATTAATGTGACCTTTGGTGCTCCATGCTACCAGTGTGAAAGCTATGACACAAGGTTAAGTTTTTCTGTGCATTAGAGCTCAGTAGGCTTCTCGTTCTTGGAGGAACTGAAACAATAAATGCAGTTTGCTGGCCTCCAATGCGCAGTTAAAATGCCGTCTTAAGACACTATCATCGTACATGGAGCGCGTAAGTGATTAGATCATAACTACACCAACATGAAGATATGACATCGACTAAGCATCCAGATCAGTACTTTTCACTAGATTCAGTGGGTACGAAATGAAGCAAAAGGGCTTCCAGCAGAATTTAAAACAACTAGTTTGCTGAGCAAAAGAAGTTACTAATCGATAGATAGACCTTCTTCCCTATTAGGTCCTAATAGTATGTGTCCAGGCACTAAAAAACTTTTTTTTCTCTAGAGGATACACCGGATCCAACGATGGCAGCCATTAACCCAGGTGTCAGCGGTCCACCACTATCTGCACTAATGTGTTATAGGAAAGATGCACTATTTTAAAGGTCCTGGGAGCTGAAACACCATGGAGGTTTTAATAATAAAAATGGTATGGTCGCAAAGTAATGCTTGGCTAGGAAACTTAAGACAAACTAAAGCTGTCCTTCCTTCTTTTAATCAAGCAACATCCACATAGGACCAAAGTACATAGGAATAAATGGTCAGAAAAAAAGAACATAGGAATCATACTGCATATAAGGTACGTATAAAAGCCTTTGACAAGATATGTATTTTACATACATTCTGTGAAACGCTTGATGAAAAGGGTAGGATCTATGAGTTTCTGAAAAACTGGATGATCCGAAAGTAGCAAAACTTGGCAAAGCTGAAGGAAAACAGCACCTAGGGCATAACTGAAACAAAGCCAAATGAATTCCTTCACTCAGGAAACTAGATAAACGGGAAAACAATGGGAATACTTACACACTTATCTGAAGGTATTCAGAGAAATCGATGAGAAGATATGGTTTATCACTTTGCCTGGCAAGGAAGATGGGTGAGATATAACATTGGTCTAAGCGAACCATAAACAGGTGTATAATTCAAACTGGAAATCGATCAAGAGCAGCAATAACTAATGTAAAAGATAATTCCAAAGGAGTTGATGACTCCGCAGTTCTCACATATGTTTCTGTGGAGCCTGTATTTGTGAAGAAACAAGAAGAACAAACTAAGTATAACCTGGTAAAGCTTTCATGTCGTATAATGTAGGTACTCTACCTGTCCTTATTATTGGGTGGTTCTAAGGGGGGCACAAACGTTTCAAGGTTAAGTGTTTAGTTTTCTAGTTAGAAAATATATTCATCAAAAACAAAGCAAAGATTGCATGACATTTCTGCTGTTTGAGATTGCACCATATCACCAATGAAGTTTCCTAAAAAAAAGCATAGACAGAAAAAAAATTGAATACCATAAGGTCAATTAAAGTCCTTGGAGAAGAGAACAAATGGACATGTTTGAACAGAAATAATAATAATAATGGATAAGAAAATTCAAATTAAGCATGAAGAAGAATGATCTGCACAAAGCGTACCGGCAGGCAATGTAAAGACAAGCAGCAGCAACATGTGTCGTTCGACGACCCCTTGTGAAACCATGATCAAGTGCTAGCTACACTCCAGAAAGAAGACATAACATCATAACGATGTATCAATACACTTCAACAACGTTAGTTTTTACTGATATTAAAAACATATACCTTATAATAACGATGAGCCATATCAACGATAGTACCTCCTCCACTCACATGTAAATTTTGTACAAGTTGTTCAATCTCATACTTCCCTGATGAAGTCAACACAATATGCTAGTTCATAAAATGGTAGGAAGGGCAAGATAAATGAGTGCCATAAAATCAATACCTTTCTCTTCGGTTCTCTCACGGGATATCGTATAGCCGCTTTCAATGCTTTCTATTGTTTTTCCTTCCATGCGGGCCTGCAAAGCTCCAAAAGAAGTCGTCATAATAAAATAATAGAAAGTAAAAAAATATTACAAAGCAGAGTGGGGAAACCAACACGGCCATCTGGACCCTTCACAAATTGAAGCTCGACGGCATAATTGGTATCATCAAGAACCTTCCCGCAGTCAATACAGATTCTGATCACAAAGCATAAAAAATAGCATATCAGAACACGTGGTCATGAGTACTAAAGCTATCTCACTGAAATCAATCTCTTGGACAACTGAGTGGTCAATAAGACCAGGACCCGCCCCCCCCCCCCCCCCCCCCTTGCTTTAACTCAAACTCCACTAAATAAACAGTAATTTTGCTACTGTTCATTGGTTTTTAGGCAAATTTTCTAAGGCCGGCCCCCCTTGGATGGATTTTGGTTGAAGCTCCGCCACTGCACAACAACTATTATGGTCCGTTTTGCATCAAACAGAAAAAATTAAGAAGCTAGGGAGGTCTCACATCATTCGGTTATCCTGGTCTTGTGTGGAATCCGTGTAATCAAGACAGTGAGTACACCACCTCATTGTTGATGTAACTGCACAACCAAGGACGGTTAGCTCAGATGGACCTGTTATTAAATTGTTTATCCATATATTTTTTCTCAAATCAAAGTCTGTAAGAAAAAACAGGTTCCACTTCCAGTGCCGGTTCTAAAAAACTAGAATTGGAGTGCCCAACAACCATCCCACACAACACTCCAATGTGACGCAAGATTAATATATCCGTACAACGTGAATACAAAAATCAAAGGCGCAGTGTTCATCGGCGTTGCTGTAAAAATTCGGAACAAGCAATCGATGCAGGCAGTTCGAAACATCAAACTGCGGTAGTTCTTAAATTCAATCAACAAATAGCCTTGGAAGGGCTTCAATTTCTTATCCATACCCAAACAGAGAGATCAGTTAAGGCAACACAGAGTTATTAGAGCGAAATTGGGGACCGAAGCGTACCTCGCGGACTAGGGTGTGGCCTTTACCAACGCGCGGCGCAGCAGTGCGGCGCTCCGCTTGTTCGTGCTCCGCCTGCCCTAGCCGCCTCCTCCGCGGCGCCACGCACGCTGCTCCGTGTCGCCGCCGTGATCAACCTTGGACTGGAGCCGTGTGCCCTCGCGAGTTTTTTTTATTTTTAATCGAATTTTTTATTATATTTTTATTACTAACCGCACGTTTTCAAAAATTGCAAAACTAATCGACCAGTCGCCCATCCTTCGGGCGA
>LAPY01001041.1:17669-31368 GCA_000970635.1 Eragrostis tef | reverse complement strand
TCCATCTCCGGCGACGGCGGGTCGCCGGGGGGGATGCTAGGGTTTGGGGCCTGCGCCTCCGGAGGATCCGCCGCGGGCACTGCCGCCGATGGGGCGTCGGGATTCCGGGAGGAGGCCATGACGCGACGAGGCTCGTGCGTGCAGGCCGGCGCTCGATTTGGGGTGCGGATTTTCGCCGGGTTCAGGGGGCGACGGAGGAAGGGGATGAATTTGTGTCGTGACGAAGGGGTCAATGCCTCGACGGGGACGCGACCCACGGCCAGTGGGGTTTCACACGGAATATTTGGAGGTGGTCCCACTTGTCATCGACGTTTAAAAGTCCCTCACTGGATCCAGTTGTCGGATGTACAGAAACCATGACCGTGTGCCATCTGTTATTTTTAGACATGACAAGTCACAAAATATAGGTTCGAGCGTGTGTCGTATTTATATACTTCCTTCTATATTTATTTTAGGAGCGGTTATATTGTTACTGTTCGCGCTCTTTAAGTTAGCGCGCGACTCCGCCGACTTCCTGCCGACGTGTCTTCAATCATCTTTAAATTTCTCCTCCCTCCGTTCCAACGTGCCACCGCCACGAGACCACTGTCACCATCACTACTCGCCGCACTGACCCTTCCATGCCCACCACCACCTCTGCCAGCCGGCAGCGCCACGTCTCTGCACGCCACTGCCCGCCGCTAACCAGTCTGACACGCTCCCTCGCCGTTTACACCACCCACTGCCCTCCTCCACATTGGCGCTGTCGCGTCGCTGTCCCCTCCTCTCTCATCTATGCTCGACAGTGATAAGCCTGACAACTCGTAATTCTAAATCTATTAGCAGCATCGGAGCCAGGTGTAGACTAACCTGGGCACCGTCCCCTGCCTCGAGAGAAATTTCAAAGGTTTAGTGGTGTTTGCCCGATCGGCACTCGGCAACCAGCAGTGGAGCAATATGTCTCTGCTCGTGTGCAAAATAACGAGCACATCCTTAAGAATAACTGAGCCACAATGCTTGACTTGAGGGAGCCAGGGAGGCACGGTCTTCACTCAAGGCTTAACGCTGCTCCACGCATGAGGTGTTCGTTTGACGTGCAATGCTTGTTGTCTCCGCCAGCGCCTAGACGCCTTCGCTGTCATTGCCCGGGCTCTCGCCGCCTCCCCAAACTCTGCTACTGTTCATCCGCACCCCCTCCCCTCCCCTTTCGTGGCTGGCTCCGCCACTGTCTATTAGACAAGTACAATCATCCAGACAATATTTGTTTCTGTTGTCTAATAGATTTAACGGATAAGATGGAAGTGTCTAATAGACAGTTGCTTTTTTTTTAGCAATGCCGTCTGATTATACTTACCTTACCCGGGCCGTCGAGTCGCGCTGCCTGCCCTGCCCAATGTGCCCATCTAGTCTTGATGCCACCATACCTGTTGTTTTTGCTTTCTCTTGTCTTCTCGTATTGGGCAACGATTCTCTTCACGATGGGCCGGGCCACGGCAGGTCGCGCGTTACTACTACAGGAGCGCAGCTGCGCGCCACAGACAAATATAGGAGAGTCGGACGTGAGATAAATTAGTGAATCGGACAAATGCACGTCAATATTTATCTGAACACATGCAAAGTTCGAGTAAATTTACAAAGTACAAATAAGAGAATTCTCTAGCTAGCAGCGCAAAAATAAATGTCCAAAAGCTGCTGGTCATGGGAAGTTGCGGACGAGACTTGGAGCTCAATGCACCAGCACGAACCTCCGCCTTTGCATGGCGCACCAGCACTCTAATTACTCGATTCGTTTTGCTTTGAAATCACACAAATGGTGCTTAGTTTGTTCACCCTCCGCTCCCGTTACTTGTTTAAGTCAGTTTTTTTTTGAGGGAAAAGCTATATGATGTCTGGGTATTTCCCCCCTCCTGTCACACAAAATTTGGGTCGTTGATCCTTTTCTGAGATGTGATCTATGCTCTTGTCTGGGATATTCCATAATGCGTCTTCGCAAAAAAAAATTCCATAATGTGGGCTTGACTTTGTCATGTATTCGGGTTTGGTGTAGCTCCTATTTTGCCTTTGCGGTCTCTTTCTCTTGCCCCCCTCCCCCTCCGTTCTTGTTCAGTAGGATTAGTTTTTCTTTACCTGTTACTGTTGATCTATTTGGATGACTTGTTTGGATGAATATGGTCGACTTCTCGTTGTCAGATTTTCTCGTTCCCATTGTTCCTCCATGCTCGGATGTAATCCTTTTGTTCTTCTCGGTTGGATCACGTTCTTTTGTTGAATGTTGGATGGATCTGTTTGTTTCAGGAGTGGGGTAGTTAGATCTCTTTAGTGTGCTATGATGTGTTTGTTGATGTTAGGATTTAGGGTTGCTCTTAATCTTCTACTTTGTCACGCAAACTGTTAATTATATCATGATTAATTAATGAGTTAATTTTATAAAATCACAACTATTTGGTCCCATGTTGCAAGGAACCACAACTTTTGTAACAAGTTACATAAAACCACAACTTTTAGTTCGGCCCACATGTCAGCCACACAAAAGTGCATAGGGCCAATAAAGGATGACAAGTGGGCCCAGGACCAAAACCTGTGGTTTTGTGCAACAAGTGACACAAATAGTTGTGATTTTGTGAAATTGGTTTCAAAAGTTGTGGTTCTTTGCAACATGGGACCAAATAGTTGTGGTTTTGTGAAATTAACTCTTAATTAATTTGTTGCTACAATTTTTTAGATATATATGCCATGTTTAGGTCTCTTTTCTGCTCGTCTGTTCTGCAATGCTGACTGATATAGTTATATCATGCTGAACTGCTTAGTCTTGTAAATAATCATGTGCATTTCTGAGCTTTGGTAACATGGTCTATGATGTAACTTGCCTATGTGAACCTTCTGTGATGGCTGAATCTGATTTGATGCATGTGAAGCTTCTATTGCTGTTCTGGTGGTTCAGATTGGATGCCCTTCTTGTCTTGTGAGCACAACAATTTGTTTTCTTGGCTGCTCTGTTGCTTCATGCATGCAAAATGCTTTTTAAGGTTCATAACAAGTTGCCTACGATGACAGTAATAAATTTTTGTTGACCATATCCTGTGAACACAACATTTTGGTTTCTTTCACTTTTCGAGTATGTTTGTAATCTATTCATCACTTGCTATATCTGTTATGCTTTCTTGGTTATTTGGGGTAGGCAACGAGAAACAAAACCTTGTTCTCATTTCTGATCAAGTTTCTATCAGTATGTTTTCCTGGATTTATTTGTGCTCGCAGGAGTCAAATATGTAACATCGATCGTTAAAAATCTGAGGAAAATTTTAGTACAATTCATTTTTTTTCTCGCACTGTCTCATAGTATTAAACTGTCATTTTGCCTCTATAAAAATAACTAACACATTTCATCATTGGTACGTGTTGTACATTGGGCGCCAAACTAGTGTTTACAAGACATGGGATGCCTGCCGGGATCAAGTCACTGGGTTCAAGAACAATTCGTACCAAAGCTTCCTTCGGTTCTCAGCATGAGGCATCGAAAGCTTACACCAACTTCTGTGCAAAAAGGAAGATCAATGCAAAGGCTGAACGTGTTTTGGAAGATGTTAGGGTAAGTTCTTAATCTCGTGGAAGGATGTTGTAATTTGTATCCAATTATTGTCAGATCCTCTTTGTTAAATTGCAGTGACTTCAATATTTTCAATGAAAACGTGGTCTTCCATCTATATCTGTGTTAAACAATCTGAACATTTTGATTAATTTTGGTTCAACAATTAATAAGCTTCGCGTGAGAGATTATATTGAAGTGTCAAGACTTGGGGGCAGAAACATGAGAAGAGAGAGCGCGAGAGCTCTTGGCGGGAACAAAATGTCAGCGCAGGCACCAATTGGTGCCAAAGAAACCAGAGATGGGAGACGCTGGCGGAAGCCACGGTACCCAGACCTCAGTCAGGTGCGGTCCACCATAAACACACGAGCTCAGGTCCGCCAGATCCAAGCCCAACTTCAAATACATGCAACCATACATGCTCGTGCAGCCCAACTCGAGAAACCAACCAAACACTAGGGCTTTCCATGTGTTGGGCATGGCTCTGATCGGCCTGGCCTGGTCGTGCAGACAACCTAAGTGAACGGAATATGCTTAAAAAAAACCTAATTGAACAGAAGATATCGCATGGATGGAGAAAGTAGTGGTCGCTCTGACCTTTATTTAAGAGTAAATTTCACAAACCTACACCTATTTGTGGTCTTGTATCACAAAACTACAACTTTTAAAGTTCATTTCAGAAAACTACAATTATTTAGAATTTAGTAACACAAACCTATAACTTTTGTAACTTGGCTCCACCTGTCATTCACACAAGTGCCACATAGCTCGGCCAACAAGTGACACAAATAGTTGTGGTTTTGTGAAATTGGTTTCAAAAGTTGTGGTTCTTTGCAACATGGGACCAAATAGTTGTGGTTTTGTGAAATTAACTCTTAATTAATTTGTTGCTACAATTTTTTAGATATATATGCCATGTTTAGGTCTCTTTTCTGCTCGTCTGTTCTGCAATGCTGACTGATATAGTTATATCATGCTGAACTGCTTAGTCTTGTAAATAATCATGTGCATTTCTGAGCTTTGGTAACATGGTCTATGATGTAACTTGCCTATGTGAACCTTCTGTGATGGCTGAATCTGATTTGATGCATGTGAAGCTTCTATTGCTGTTCTGGTGGTTCAGATTGGATGCCCTTCTTGTCTTGTGAGCACAACAATTTGTTTTCTTGGCTGCTCTGTTGCTTCATGCATGCAAAATGCTTTTTAAGGTTCATAACAAGTTGCCTACGATGACAGTAATAAATTTTTGTTGACCATATCCTGTGAACACAACATTTTGGTTTCTTTCACTTTTCGAGTATGTTTGTAATCTATTCATCACTTGCTATATCTGTTATGCTTTCTTGGTTATTTGGGGTAGGCAACGAGAAACAAAACCTTGTTCTCATTTCTGATCAAGTTTCTATCAGTATGTTTTCCTGGATTTATTTGTGCTCGCAGGAGTCAAATATGTAACATCGATCGTTAAAAATCTGAGGAAAATTTTAGTACAATTCATTTTTTTTCTCGCACTGTCTCATAGTATTAAACTGTCATTTTGCCTCTATAAAAATAACTAACACATTTCATCATTGGTACGTGTTGTACATTGGGCGCCAAACTAGTGTTTACAAGACATGGGATGCCTGCCGGGATCAAGTCACTGGGTTCAAGAACAATTCGTACCAAAGCTTCCTTCGGTTCTCAGCATGAGGCATCGAAAGCTTACACCAACTTCTGTGCAAAAAGGAAGATCAATGCAAAGGCTGAACGTGTTTTGGAAGATGTTAGGGTAAGTTCTTAATCTCGTGGAAGGATGTTGTAATTTGTATCCAATTATTGTCAGATCCTCTTTGTTAAATTGCAGTGACTTCAATATTTTCAATGAAAACGTGGTCTTCCATCTATATCTGTGTTAAACAATCTGAACATTTTGATTAATTTTGGTTCAACAATTAATAAGCTTCGCGTGAGAGATTATATTGAAGTGTCAAGACTTGGGGGCAGAAACATGAGAAGAGAGAGCGCGAGAGCTCTTGGCGGGAACAAAATGTCAGCGCAGGCACCAATTGGTGCCAAAGAAACCAGAGATGGGAGACGCTGGCGGAAGCCACGGTACCCAGACCTCAGTCAGGTGCGGTCCACCATAAACACACGAGCTCAGGTCCGCCAGATCCAAGCCCAACTTCAAATACATGCAACCATACATGCTCGTGCAGCCCAACTCGAGAAACCAACCAAACACTAGGGCTTTCCATGTGTTGGGCATGGCTCTGATCGGCCTGGCCTGGTCGTGCAGACAACCTAAGTGAACGGAATATGCTTAAAAAAAACCTAATT
This sequence comes from Eragrostis tef, assembly GCA_000970635.1. Taxonomy (NCBI): domain Eukaryota; kingdom Viridiplantae; phylum Streptophyta; class Magnoliopsida; order Poales; family Poaceae; genus Eragrostis; species Eragrostis tef. The sequence continues at coordinate 25,484 of LAPY01001041.1, read as the reverse complement.
GAACAGAAGATATCGCATGGATGGAGAAAGTAGTGGTCGCTCTGACCTTTATTTAAGAGTAAATTTCACAAACCTACACCTATTTGTGGTCTTGTATCACAAAACTACAACTTTTAAAGTTCATTTCAGAAAACTACAATTATTTAGAATTTAGTAACACAAACCTATAACTTTTGTAACTTGGCTCCACCTGTCATTCACACAAGTGCCACATAGCTCGGCCCCACTCGTCAATAACACATGTGCCACAAAAGTTATATTTTCTTGTTACTAAGGGTCAAAATATTTGTAAGACATGGGATGCCTGCCGGGATCAAGTCACTGGGTTCAAGAACAATTCGTACCAAAGCTTCCTTCGGTTCTCAGCATGAGGCATCGAAAGCTTACACCAACTTCTGTGCAAAAAGGAAGATCAATGCAAAGGCTGAACGTGTTTTGGAAGATGTTAGGGTAAGTTCTTAATCTCGTGGAAGGATGTTGTAATTTGTATCCAATTATTGTCAGATCCTCTTTGTTAAATTGCAGTGACTTCAATATTTTCAATGAAAACGTGGTCTTCCATCTATATCTGTGTTAAACAATCTGAACATTTTGATTAATTTTGGTTCAACAATTAATAAGCTTCGCGTGAGAGATTATATTGAAGTGTCAAGACTTGGGGGCAGAAACATGAGAAGAGAGAGCGCGAGAGCTCTTGGCGGGAACAAAATGTCAGCGCAGGCACCAATTGGTGCCAAAGAAACCAGAGATGGGAGACGCTGGCGGAAGCCACGGTACCCAGACCTCAGTCAGGTGCGGTCCACCATAAACACACGAGCTCAGGTCCGCCAGATCCAAGCCCAACTTCAAATACATGCAACCATACATGCTCGTGCAGCCCAACTCGAGAAACCAACCAAACACTAGGGCTTTCCATGTGTTGGGCATGGCTCTGATCGGCCTGGCCTGGTCGTGCAGACAACCTAAGTGAACGGAATATGCTTAAAAAAAACCTAATTGAACAGAAGATATCGCATGGATGGAGAAAGTAGTGGTCGCTCTGACCTTTATTTAAGAGTAAATTTCACAAACCTACACCTATTTGTGGTCTTGTATCACAAAACTACAACTTTTAAAGTTCATTTCAGAAAACTACAATTATTTAGAATTTAGTAACACAAACCTATAACTTTTGTAACTTGGCTCCACCTGTCATTCACACAAGTGCCACATAGCTCGGCCCCACTCGTCAATAACACATGTGCCACAAAAGTTATATTTTCTTGTTACTAAGGGTCAAAATATTTGTAGTTTTATGAAATTGACTTCAAAAGTTGTAGTTTTGTGATACAAAGGTGCAAATAATTGTAATTTTATGAAATTTACTCTTAATACTTGTTTCAATACTCAACAGTGTTGGCACTATGTATAAATATTAAATGTTGTATGACTGATGAAACCCATGTCTAAGTATTTTCATGAGCTATTTCACCACCCTCGCGTGTACAGTCTCTGTCACCGCCGCCAAGCTTACACATACATAATGAAAAGCGAAAGGATATCTTCGCTGATCATCTACATATACTACGTAGTAACCTACGTAGCTTCCCCTTTGCTCTGTTCAAAAATTTGGCCAAGGTACGTCGACCGTCGCTGCTGCCTTCTGACTACATGGCCTACAACATTGTCTTCTTCATCATCAAACAATGAGATAACAACTAAGAGCACCTAGCATATAGCTTCAAAGTTCAATCCCAAACCTGTATGAAGATTCATATATATATATATATATATATGACGATCAACATTCTTGTAAGTGGAATTGAGCATAATCATCTTCTTTTTGCTACAGAAGAAGAAGAAAAAATAATCCCGATCTTCTCACTAGCCCTCCATTAATTGTGATTGGATCTAATCATGAAAAAATGGAGAAGGGCTCAGAAAATTTTATTCAATGGCAGCCCCATCATCCCCGTCTCAATGTCACCGTCCGGAAATATAATTTTCCATGTCATCATGAAGTTGTTGATGTCGTTGGCGCCATCACTTTTATCGAAGCTACCATGAAGAGATCAAATCCACCCTACCTCCTCGCTGTCGTCAGAGAGAAATAGTAGGAACCAAATCCCCAATACCAAATAACTTGGCATGGAAAGACTTAACCCTAATCTAGAACTCGATGTACTAAAATGTATTGAAAGAGACGGGTCCCCACTCCACTGCAATTGTCGGAGGTGGGAAGGGTGGAGGGATCAAACAGTGGTGGAGGTGAAGGATAGCCCTAGGCAGTGGCTACGGTCTCAATCCACATCTGTCACCCATATTCAGTGGTCAGCATTCTGAACATCAGTATCTCAGAGCTTCAGCGTAGCCTCTGTCCTCATCTCACGAGCAGGTGTTATGGCCGTTTTTGAGTAATGGTTCTCTAATCTCTATCTTTGTTTCTCTCTCACACGACACATGGGAATTACTTGCTATATGCACGGCTGCTATAAGCTCACAAGCATTTGTTATACTTCTATTCATTCCCACGTAGGTGGTAGCATTTTTATGTGATCGCGTGTGTTTGTTGAAATGTTTCACAGTTCAAACTGTTGGATGATTATTGTTCGTTTATGTTTCAGATGCATGATTGAACACTGACAAGCTACTACTACTAGTACTACTTCGCATTGATCATATGCATACATTGATTTATCTGGCGCTTACCAAAGTCTAGTGCAGATAATTGTGACATTACAAAAGTCTAGCATCTCTCAAGGAAGCTCCCCCGTTCAACAGTTGATAGTTGATACAGGATTGTCATTCTGAAGAGCTTTGAGTGTTGCTTCATATAGCGACTTTGCTAATGTTTCGCCTTTTGTTAGCCCATGATCTTCTCTAGATCACCTTCCGTCAGACCACATTCTTTCATATGTGACGAGTATTACAAATTTTGTTTTCAATTGTCCAGCACAATGCATAATTGTTTTAGGATATGGCCTAATTGGCCTGTCCGCATGGCTCCCGCCGTCAGGCTAACCAAATTGGCCTCTGTGCACCGCACCCGCCGTCAGGAGTATTTGTGTTTCTGGTAGTATGTCATTTCCCTGTCTCTTGCTGTCTTGCATAGCAAGATTATATTGTGTGAATTTACTTTTGATCAATTTTCTATTGTTTTAATTCTACGAAATTCCAAGAGAATAGCACATTAAATGTTTATATTATTTTTCATGTTGTCTGCCATATATATGACGTGCATAATGTGCCAAGATATATCCTGGACGCATGGTGATTTATTGAAATGACCTTATCCTTCTGAAGATGAAGTAGTCACGTATGCAACGACACATGTTGCTGCTTCATTTTGCCTGAAACCGACGGCTGTTGACGAATATATGATCAGGGTATGATGCTTGCCGCTTCTTTTTACCCCAAAAGTCCAACGATTTACTTCAGAGTTGTAATCTTTGATTAGTTTTTTATGACCTTGCCTTATTGGCCCTGGGATCTGGCTCCGCCACTGCCTCAGTATGTTGGCATGGTTGCCAAATAATTCCATCGCAGCAGCCCTTCTTTTGAGTTCTGAACTAACCTCCATGGTGGTGAGGTATGAGCACAAATATATAAAACGAAAATATTGCTACGAGGTACTCAAATTGCACAAAACAACTTACAGTTTATGGTGTGACACCATAACAATTCGTGAACCATGGGTCAATTATGTCATGCCAAGACCAGTTATGAAATGCCTCGCAAAAAATTGCAATTCTCATTTACGTTGAAACATTAACGACTGTGTTTTGTACTACATAAATGTGTACATATCTTTGTCTTGATTGGTTTACATATGTATGGAAGCGTTCTCTGATTGTGTGGATAAGGATTTAAGGACGACATGAGAACATAACTATTTCTGAAACTCATGGGAACCATCCCGATGACAAATCATTCGCAGTACATATTCAATATAGCAGTCATTTATAAACTCCATATTCATCTGTGAGAGAGGTGGAACATAGTATTAAGCAGGAGATAAGGTACAAAGAAAACAGGCAACAGGTATGTAGAAGTTGTAGGACGAATTACACAAATCAGAATAAGAAAATAGAAGAAAGTTCTGCCAAAACTTAGAAGCTAGTTGAAAAGACTAAAAATAACCTATATTTGGAATTGGATTTTTGAAAGTGGGCAGTAATTTGCATGGTTGTCACGCTAGATGGCTAGAGCGCTAGCTTTTAGTTTGGGGGACATTTACATTCGACTCACCATCGTTTGTAAAGATTTGCGTCGATAGGATATTAATTTACTATATCAAATGTTTCCTAAGCTCGCTGTACAGTATATAAAGCGCTGCCATTTTTGTAGCCAGCGATTACTGCTAAGCTTTATTATCATTTATCATACTGTCATAAACCCCTTCTGACAAAAACACTCATATCTGGTTTCCTATTTAACTGAGAACCGTATCCAGTGAGAAATATAGCGAGTCGATCCCCATCTGAATTTTTTTAAAAAAATTCCATCTGGTTTTCTTTCCTATTCCACTGAGAGTCATATCCAGTGAGATATGTTATTAGAGACTCGATCGGTTCAGATTCCCTCTATTTATTACCTGCATTCATCCTTACTAATACCTCTCGGACGAGCCTCATTAGAGAGAGAGAGAGAGAGAGAGAGATCCCTTAACGCCATCGAAAGCACTCCCACAGCTCCGCCATGACTCCAATCAGCGAGGGATCAGCCAAGACGGTCAATACGAAGAAGATAAGCGACCAGCTGCCCTTGAAGCACAAGTGGAACATCTCCCATGAGTCGAGGTCGCTCTCCAGTGCAGCCAACAGGAGTGGCAACTGCGAGAGCGACGAGGAGATTTTCATGTCCGCGACCAGCGCCGAGCTGCCATCCATCGGCGGCACGGACGATCTCCCGTCCCTTCGCCTGAGCCCGCCCATCTTCCCAACCGGCAGCCTGGTGCTCCCTCCCTCAGCTTCTCCGGTGAAGATCGTCAAGAAGCTCCCGTTCGGGTATGTGATCGGCCGGCAGCCGGATGCCCCTGCGGTGCCGTCGGCGCTGGCAAGGAGCATCAAGAAGGTGAAGGCGCCAATGATGGCTGCACGGCATCTGCGGTCGAGATCGCAGATGGTCATGAACCAGGTCGCCCGTGCTTTGAAAGGAACATTTCGGCGAGGCAGCTGCCGATGTAGCAGCAGGCACGGAGTTGGGAAAGAAGGCGATGCCGCCAACGATGATCAAGATGTGATCTGGAAGAAGGTTGTTCTTAGGGGACTGCGCTGCAGGCAGGTGGAGGATGATTCAAAACCGGCCGGGGAGGAGTGAACAACTTCGTTTCATTCGTTTGTTAGGATATATAATCCGTCGTTTTATATTAACTGTTGCTTATCCTTTTCTGGTCCTTGTAGCAGGAATTTGTTCTCGTAATGTCAAATGACCAGTGGCGAGTGTTGTATCATTTTTCGCTCGAAATTTTGAATTAACAGTACGTGCCGCTTGTCATTGATGTTTTTGCTTGATGTTGCATCATTTCATTCAAGGAAAAATGCCGAATGACACCACCTGAGAATCATAAAACACCGAAGATATATAATGCTCATTAGTTTTAATCAGTTATCGCACTTCACGGTGAAAATGCAGAACAGTGATCGATCATATCTCGCCATATTTCCTGCAACCATCAGAACGATGGCCTCATGATAAAAATAATTTTGGTTCTTCCTTGTAGCTGGAATATTTACATATGCTTTCTTGGTGTTTGTAGCAGAATGTTTGCTCAAAATTTGAAATCACCAGTGGCCAATCAAATGAATAGATGGTACTCTTGTAGCAATGCACGAAAGGATTATGTGTTGTTGTACTTATCTCCGATTTGCTCTCGGTTGTGGTGCATTCTTTGCCCTCACTTTCTATCTCAGGTCTGTATTGATGTAAATCAAAGTGTTAGTGGTGGCCAATGTTTTAAATAGCGGGCTAAGGGTTTAGCGGCTTGTCTCTAAAACATCTAATAGTTGGAGATAGTGGCTAAATAGTACTCCCTCCATTTTTATTTGATGATGTTCTGACAGCTTTTGTAGTTCAAATTTGGCCTGCCGTCAATGTCCAAATGTCATCATTTCAGAAACGGAGGTAGTACATGAGCACAAATAGTGGTACCCTACCTCAGAAAGCTATAGCAGCCGTTTTAAAACCTTGGTGGTGACGATGGTTATCCATCATCGTCTGTCCAACCAAACCACCCATGCTTTACTAAAATTTTTACTCACAGGTTGGCCTCTCTACTTATATTTATGCTTGCGGAAAGCATGAGTTTTTTATAGCACCGATGCTTTGGTTTCCCCTGAAGTATATTCTACCGTCGCTATCTCTCCCTCTTTCTTGAAGATAGATCCCAAAGCCAATTCACACTAAGCTCAAGGAGAAAAGACCTCCCTACTCGAGTTTGATCACGGTAGTTGTGGCGGCGATGCGCCAACTCCCAACCCCATCTCTCTTCCAACTGGGCAGGAATCGCTGCAAAATGAGAAACAACAAAGTAACACTCACACTACAGGATTTCTACAAATCCCTATAGTATTTGTATACGTGGCCACAGTTTTTGCCTTCTAGGGTCATTTTTTCGAGTGGCCAACAATTTTGTCATACAAATTTCTATATTTCCCAAGAGTATTAGAAAATTCTCTACAAGCTCATTCCCAACAACCTCATTCCTTACATTTTCCACCTCTACTATAAACATACTCAAAACTGTCAGCCTCTTAAACAAAAAAACTGTTGGAGATTATATTCTTAGAAATCTGTGTCATCAGATCTAGCATGAGAGGTTGGATCGATCGTATCTGCATGGCAGGGGCTCTTTACAATCATAGAACAATGTTCTGCTACTTAGGTTGATGCGGGGATATATCCTGAACTTATATCATCAACTAATTTACAATGTTGTACTGATCATTCATCCGATGTTCTGGTTCAAATCGGTGCATTCTCATTCTATGTGAAGCGTGAGCAGAACATGAACGATCAAAGAACGATTGCAGCTACCTATTCGGAAAAGGAATGTCATTCTGCATATATTTCAGAAGGTAATACTTTCGAAAATCATAAGATTCAGTTTGGCTCTTTCGCATTTGTTGCAAATCATCAGAAGACACCAGAAGTGCTATCAGCTAGTCATGCCATGCCGTGCAACGTTTTTGTTGGGTCTAATATGAAGAAGGATGAGAATAATAGAGAAATGAGGCCATATGTTAAGATCGGATCAATGTTTGTGGCAATTGATGATTCTAAGGAGTCACTCAAGTTGTTAAATGACTTTACAAGAGTGCCTAATACCTTCCTTCCTGGTATTACATGGCTCCCAAGTCCATCCAACCACGGAATCAGCAGATATGGAAATTCCAAATCAGTTCGGATTCGGTTTGGTACAGCCAGACAGGCGTGGACAAGAAATACTATATCTCCCTCATACGGAGTCCGTTCGGGGTGAATTAGTACTTGATGGAAAGATAATTTTATAATCTTTCCAACTCATATGGCCCCATTGTCAGATTCGTTTCGAGTCGGTAACAGTATTAAAAACAATCGTCGGGTTGTGTTGAGTCCGAGTCTGTTTTGAGTTGTGGTCGAGTCGGACCGTGTGTTGGCTGACTTGCGTGCCATATAGCCTAGGTCTAGCGCTCCTGTAAGGGAGAGGTCGTTTTTATCATGTTTTTAGGCGTGGTGTCCTCCAAGGAACCCTAGAGGTGTGGCCCTCTGCTATCGATTGAAGATTGCTGCCGTCGATCCTTGCCGGTTGCTGAAGTTCGTGATCAGGTGATCCTTCTCCTGGGTACGTGCTGGAAC
>LAPY01001040.1:63199-77584 GCA_000970635.1 Eragrostis tef | reverse complement strand
AGCCCCCCCCCCCCCCCCGCCGATGGCGATCGGGCGTGGCACTCGCCTCCCGTCCGGGCGGTGCGGGATTTGATGTGGAGACAGGATTTCGCCTCATTTTGAAGGGCTGCTGGGCTTGATCCGGGGAATCTCGTGTGGAGGTTGGTGTTCTGTGTTCGCTGGGGGAGGTTGCCGGCGGCGATGGGGCTGCTGTTCGTGGAGTCGCTGCCGGGGCCCAAGGTGTTCAAGTGCAAGTTCTGCGGGGTGGACTCCGCGTCGCGGGACGCAATCGTGTCAAAGGAATTCCGCGGCCGCCACGGCCGCGCCTACCTCTTCGACAGCGTGTGAGCTGGGCTATCTCCCTGTTCTCTCCCCCTTTGATTTGTTGAGGTTTTCTGAGTGTTGATTGCGCGATGCTTGCAATGTGGCTGTTCTGGAATAGCTTAGCGTCTTCTTGTTGTAGGAACACAGAGACAGAGCCAGTAGCCAGTACATCAACATGAGGACTGGTAACTTATGCTGTGCATTGTTACTACTTATTAGAGCTGTGCCAATCCAAGCTGTCTGGATTGTGTGGATACGCACTGCATAATCGCTTTGGTAGGAGGAGGATGCTTATCAATAATTATTTGTGCAATCAACCTAAAATACGTGAATGTGATTGTTGATATGTCACATTGTTATTTTTGATTGATAGTATACCTTGAGGAGTATATATGCTGTGGTTCTAGCATCATTGATTCGTCATAGATGTGAATCAAATCACTTGTGCAACATTCACGGTTACATGAATTGATATTTTGTCTCTTGTTCCTGATCTTTTGTACTTGGTGTTTGAATTTAGGTAGAGTGGTATGTCGTTTTGGACTAATGGTCAGCCTGTTTAGAAACTGCTGGTGTTGGGTTAATTGTGGGTCCAGAGAGTAAGTAGTCAAAACTTCATAACAGATTTGCACATGGTTGACAAGGCCATTCTTGATTGGTAATGTACACGAACACTCCATTATGACTAGAGAGATAGCTTGATTAATACCGTTTGATCGAGATCATGGAGCAATGCTTGTGTCAGTTTCTCCTCTTTGGTGCTTAAACTCTAACCGATCATCCAGTGTGAATGCATATGGAGGTATTTTTTGTGAATGTATTGAAATTGATTGAATTTCGTAAAAATAAAAGCCATCCGCATTTAAAATTTCTCAAGTAGATGTATTTTATATGAATGAAATTAGCTAACCGTTTCACCTGATCTAGCAGCCAAATGTGGAGGCACTGTTTTGTGAAAGGAATCAAAATCAATTGAGTTTGTAAAAAAAAATGTCATCAACACTTCAAATTTTCAATTAAACATATTTTAATATGAACTACGAAGTTAGATATTAGTCTCACCTGATCAAGCAATCAAATGTGTACCTTAATGGTTAAAAATTCCAAATTATGGAATGAGCCGTATCATATATAATATTTCATAGATTTGAATAACACAGATTTTCCGATTCTTGTTTACATGTTATAATCTGGGTTCAATGTCGAAACCAGGGTGAACGTGAGCCTTGGTCCCAACGAGGATCGCTATCTCATGACTGGACTGCATACGGTGAATGACATCTACTGTAGCTGCTGCCAACGACGGCTTGGCTGGAGATATGTAAGTTACCAGCTGTTCATTTGTTTACTGTAGCTGCTGCCAACGACGGCTCTATTCTTACTTAGATTAATCAAGAACATGCTCCAATCCTGATTAAGCAAGGACAATTACCAATTTAGGCCACTTATTCATAGTTAGATTAAGAGAAAATTGGTTCAGTAGCATCGAAAGTTCGTCAGTCACGGAAAATACCATCGAAAGTTCCCACCAACGGAAAATACCATCGAAAGTTGCATTTGTACTCTGAAATTACCACTTTGCTTAGAATGCGTAGGGAAAAAGACAATTTTGCCCTTGAGTCATCTCCTCAGGCTGGTCGTTCTCTGTTTCACGACACAACAGGCGCGTGGAGCTTCTCATCCGCCACCACCCCTGCTCTCCTCAGCCACTGTCGTCCCTGCTCCCTCCTTTAGTCGCCGCCCCTGCAGTTCGACGAGGCCCGGCGCGGCTGCTCCAGTTAGATGAGGCACGCGCATGAGGACGAGGATGGTCCCCATCTAAATTGAGCTTGCGCTCCAATAAATTAAGGTACGGGCATTTGGATATGTGCTTCTCAGCCTCTAATCGAACTCCAATTACCAATTAATCTCCACAATTTTCGGTTCTGTTTCTTGCTGCCTTTGGTTTCTTCATTCCTCCTCTCCGCTACTTCCACCATAGCCACTGTTGGAGCTCGATTAGAGGTGGGGGAAGCACAAATCCAGCTGCTCTTCTCTTGATTTGGTGGGGGGCAAGCTCAATTTAGGTTCGAACAACTGATTTTAGTGGTGAGCGGCTGGATCAGAGAGGAAAAGCAGAGTTCATTCATATGGCTGGATCGAGGACGCCATGGCTGATGCTTCCTTTGCTGGAAGAGTGCTATACACTACCGGCCAAGGGCATTTTGTCCAGAAATTAGAAGAGTGCTATATCCCAAGTAGACAAGCAACTTTCGATGGTATTTTTCGTTGGTGGAAACTTTTGATGGTATTTTTCGTAACCGACAAACTTTTAATGCTACTGAACCAATTTTCCCTTAGATTAATTGTCAACCACTTACTCATACTTAAATTATCAAGAACAATTGCTAGTTTACCAAGTTGAAGAGCAATGCCTTACTTATTCTTCCTTTTTTTTAGCCATATCATGTAAATTGCTGTTGTTTTGCCTTCATTGTTATCTTGTGAAGCAAAAGTTTTCCTAGTACTTTGTACTTTGCCCTTTTCATGTCAATCAGACGAAGCCTGGATGATGCCTCTAGTTGAACTGTCACTTAACATGAGCACATAAGCGCATAGGAACAAGAAAATGTGTTCAATCGGAAATTTCCTTTTAAAGTTTTTCCCTATGGATGATGTTGTTTTTCTGTAGTCTTTGTTATTAGTATCGTGTTTAATGACCTGCTCATTGAGTGCAGGAGAAAGCTTATAATGAAGACCAGAAGTACAAAGAGGGCAAGTATATTCTGGAGAAGAACATGATGCTGAAAGAAGGGTGGTAACTGACGAAACTGATTAAATTTGAGTCTGTAAATGCAGACACTTCTGTGTAAATTGTATCACTGAACAAATGGTTGTTTATTGGTCTAACACTGTTCTTGTTTTTCTTGCTCCCATCCTCACGACTTTTAGTAATGCGCTGAAAATTCTAACAAAATATCAATGAACAGGGCATGCAAAATATGAGCTTAAGTTAAAACATGCTATGTTATGAAAAAACAACAAATAACTTGTGGTACCATGAAGGCATCATGAGGCAAATAACCGGGCCACATGACAGATTGCCGGCCAATAAGCAGCGCGGCCGCGTACCTATGTTGGAAGTTGGCCGCGAATCGGAATCAAAATTCTCCCGTCGGATTGTGACCAAGACCAGGGGAACTCATAACTTATGCTACGCATTGTGACTTGTTAGAGCTGGGCCAATCCAAGCTGCCTGGATTGTGTGGATACTGACTGAATAATCGTGTTGTTGCCTCAACAGACCCTCCCCTTGGTCGTTTTGTAGAAGGATGATGGTTATCGATAATGATTTGTGCAATCGCCCTAGAACGCACGAATGTGATTGTTGATATGCCACCTTGTTAGATTTGATCATTAGTGGATTCTGAAGACTATGTATCGATGTGGTTCTAGCATCACCTGAGTGAACATGGGTGGAAATCAAATGAGTTATGCAAGATTCACGATTACATGAAACTAGATTTTGTTTCTTAATCCTGAGCTTTTGTATTTGGTGACTGAATTTAGGCATAGTAGTACTTATGTCGTTTGATCTAATGGTCAACATGTTTAGCAAATGTTGATGATGGGTTAAAGACTTGTGGACCCGGAGAGTAAGTAACCAAAACTGCTTATTAGATATTGCATGATTGATAAGGCCATTCTTTTTTTTTCTTTTTTTCTTTTTTATTGCGAGTGAGATAAGGCCATTCTTGGTTGGGAAAGTAGATGTACATTCCATTATGACTAGAGAGAGCTGGATCAGGAGATGCAGGACCATTTGATCGAGATCAGGGAGCAATGCGTGTGCCATGTGTTTGCTCTTTGGTGCTTAAATGCGAACAAACCATCCAGCATAAATGCCCGTTGTTTTGTGAAAGTACTTGAGTTTGCAAAATAAATGCAATCGACACCATCCAAGTAAATGTATTTTTTATGAATTGCGAAGTTAGCTATTGGTTTCACCTGACTGTACAAGATGATTAATGAAACTATGAATGACTCTGTTCGTCTGGCTGCTTTACAGCAGCTGTTTTGTAGCAGTTACAGTGTTTCAATTATTTCTTTAGCAGTCGCTACAGTGTTTCTGTAGCCGCTACAATGTTTGCAGTTATTTTTCTACAGCCGCAGCCTGCCGAACAGGGTGTATAAGTGCATACATGTCACATAGACGTATTCACTTATTTCCTGGAACCTCTTATTTGTATAAGCCTACTTAAGTGTACAAAAAACATATTCCTTCTGTTTTTTAATATATGACGTTGTTGATTTTTTCGTTTCTTTGACCATTCATCTTATCTAAAAATATTTGTGTCAATAGCTAAATGTATAAGTTAATTTTAAAGTATTTTTGATGATGAATCTAATGGTATTCATTTCACATTTAAAATGTAATTATTTAAATCTATATTATTAATCAAAATTTAATGAAAAAGTTAACAATTTCACATAATTAAAAATGGAGGAAGTATATACTTATGAAAGCCTTGAGGGGAAAACGTGAATCAAATGTGGCTGCACTTTTTTATGTATGGAATTTTTTTCGTGTGGTCGTTCATACGTGATGATATATGTTGAGAGATGAATCATCGTCATCTATCTATAGGATACCATTAAGTGAATTAGTGTCTATCAATTCATATACAGTCTCATGACTTTGTAGTTTTTTTTTTGAACTTTTATAAGTTTTATTTGATTAGTTTAAGTACAAGAGGATTAATGATGTTCTCACTATATATGCTGCGAAGCAAACATACAACGATCGTGTGCAAAGTAGGCAGTAACAGAACTGAGAGGAGGATCTCAAAGGGGCCAATGCCCCCCCCCCCCTCCTGAATCTATAAACAATGAATAAGGTTGAAATCAATTGTCGGCTACTTGAATAAATTCAACCGAAATCTTTCTTAATATAACATGATCAAATACCAATTAGCATAAGTTATACAATGAATTTTCTTTTCCAACTGCAGGCTTACACTCTTAGAGATACCATGACCACATTAGAATGCCATATATTGATGAACTGTCGAGAGTCATAACATGAGTATGCAAATGCAATTGATCAGCTCACTTGATTTTTGCAGATGATCAGTGGTGCTCATATGCATAAACACCCGCGGAACCACCTCATAGGCTTGTTAAGCAGCTAGACGAACATGCCCTTTACATGGCGCTTCTCACAGTCGTCTCCTTGTCGTCGCCGCCGCAACAGCTCCCTTCGTAACAGGAGCTGCAACGGCCGACGACGAAGCTGATGGTGGCCAAGCCGACACCGGCGAAGAAGAGCAGGACATAGAAGGTTGTGCCGCTTTCGTCACTGCAGAAAGACGGGGCCACCTCGCTGGTTGCGGGAGGAACAAAGTTAGACAGTGGCGGAAGCAGGATTTCCAAATTAGCTATGCAAAGAAGGTGGTAACGTCAAGGGGGCAATGCCCCCCTCCCCTTTCTCGGTCCATAAACAACGAATAAAGTAAAAACAATTGACATAGAATAAACTAAAATCATACTTAATATAATATAATAAAATACTAATTAACATAGATTATATAATGGTTTTAACAAAAATGCTTTGAGATGCGTGTTATTTTTGTATTCTGAAAAGCATAGAAGCACTTCTCATAAGATGATGGCTGCGAGTGGGTCCTCTTTGCCTACGTACCATGTTAGACTCCCTCTCCCTCATCCGGCGAGTCCACGCGACGACTTGAGAAAACTCCATCCCACGTCATCGGCGTTCGACGTGGCACAGCAGCTAGCGAGCCCGGCGGGCCCCGGAAGCCTGGTCAAAAGCCCCCCAAATTATGTGCACAACACATGCGCCGTAGCATAGTAGTATAGGAAATACAATACGTCGCCGGGTCCGTGTCCCCGCCCGCCGTTCCCGTGTCGGTAACGCCTGGTGCAGGCGGGTCCTGTACGACGCGGTACAACAACACGACCCGACACCTCGCGCCCACCGCCCCGCGCCGCGACCCAACCACCTCCGCCTCCGGCCTCCTCCTCGCCCCCCCCCCGCCGTTCCCGTGTCGGTAACGCCTGGTGCAGGCGGGTCCTGTACGACGCGGTACAACAACACGACCCGACACCTCGCGCCCACCGCCCCGCGCCGCGACCCAACCACCTCCGCCTCCGGCCTCCTCCTCGTCGTCCCTATCCCCCTCACGCTATATATAGCCGCGCCCCTCGCAACGGTCCGCTCTCCCCTCCCTCCCTCTCCGCGCCGCGCCCGGCCGCCTCTCGCGCGTTCGCACCGCGTCGCGTCGCGTCTCGTGGCTTGGCCCGACCCGACGCCCTCCGCCGCCGCCGCAGCAGCATCTGAGGCCGGGGAAAGGAAGGACCGATCGATCGATCGATGGCGGTGGAGCAGCGCGACCAGCAGGGCGCGGGGGAGGAGGCGTTCGAGGAGGTGGACCCGACGGGCCGGTTCGGGCGCTACGCCGACGTGCTGGGCCTGGGCTCCGTGAAGAAGGTCTACCGGGGCTTCGACCAGGAGGAAGGGATCGAGGTGGCGTGGAACCGCGTGCGGCTGCGCGCGCCCTCCCCCCCCCCCCCCCGCCACATCATCGGGTTCCACAAGGTGTGGCTCGACCGCGACGCCGGCGTGCTCAACTTCATCACCGAGGTCTGCACGTCGGGGAGCCTCCGCGAGTACCGCCAGCGCCACCGCCACGTCTCCGTCAAGGCACTCAAGAAGTGGGCGCGACAGATCCTGGAAGGACTCGACCACCTACACACCCACGATCCCTGCATCATCCACCGCGACCTCAACTGCAGCAACGTCTTCATCAACGGCAACAATGGCCAGGTCCGTGCCACCCACCAATCGCCCCTGCCGGTCGATCATCACCCGTCATCAATCCTCAATTGCTAACGATTTATTGATTATCCGATTTAGGATTCATTCATTTAGATTTGCGCGTGGTCTAGCTTGTTCCATTCAATTAGGGATTGAGCGCTAGCTAGGGCGAAAATTTAGTATTTATTAATTGGATAGGATATGGATTAGATTAAACGAATTTTAAATTTTGAACCGGCCCAGTTTGCTGGTTGTTGATGCTGCATTGCTACTTGACATATGTACACCGACCCGGGCATTAGGGCACTAGGGGGATCAGTGGCGAGCACTTTAAGTTACCTTTTCCGCTTCTTTTCTGTGACGAGCTGTTGCTCTCCGCGTACAGACTCTCAAAAGCGCCACAAGAATACGACCCTAAGATATGCCTGTCACAGCCTGTGTGATGAGCTGCGCCTTTGGAATAAAGGAGACGCGGCCCAAATGATGCACGCTGGGGTGCCGCACTTTAATTTTGTTACGCTAATTCACATCCATCGCCATCTCATCTCATTAATTCAGCAAGATATAGCAGTTGGAGTAGCAAGCAAGCGCCGTCCTGGCGCGGGCGGGCGTCGCGAGCGAGATTCCGCATGCGTTGCTTGCTTGCTTGCCGCGCCCGTCGTGCTCCTACTGCTGGCTTACTAGCTGTTTAGATTTTTGATTGATGGCGCTTTCGTGTGCCTGTTGGTTTTGACCTGGGGCTTTATCTAACGCGGCGTCACGTGCCGGCGCAGGTCAAGATCGGCGACCTCGGGCTGGCGGCGATCGTGGACAAGACGCACGTGGCGCATACCATCCTGGGCACGCCGGAGTTCATGGCGCCGGAGCTGTACACGGAGACGTACACCGAGTCGGTGGACATCTACTCGTACGGGATGTGCGTGCTGGAGATGGTCACGCGGGAGGTGCCCTACGCCGAGTGCGGCAGCGTCGTGCAGATCTTCCACAACGTCACACGCGGCGTCCCGCCAGCGGCGCTCAAGCGGCTCAAGGACCCCGAGCTGCGCGCCTTCATTGAGCGATGCATCGGCCAGCCGCGGAACCGGCCCACGGCGGCCGAGCTCCTGCAGGACCCATTCTTCAGCGGCATTGGTGAGGACGACGACGACGCGCTGACCGACGCGGCCGCCGTTGTCGCCGCCGGCCCGCCCGTGCCGCGCCCCAGGAGCTACGTCGACGATCTCGCCGGGCTCCGCCTGGATTGATTGTTCGGCATCGAGATCATTCCTTCGTGCGTCGAAATGTATTTTAGAATTAATTCAGAGGCTGGCTTAATTTACAGCCCCTCTTTATCACCTAGCGAATTCCTGGCCGGGGAGCGATCGCAAGTGTGTATAGACTATGCCTCCTGGCAGTTGATTTGAGTAGTTTGTACCGTGTGTATCTGTATCTTTCTTTTAGGACAGTGCTACGGTAGTCTTTTCTCCCAATTCTTACACCCTATGGTGCAAGAGTAGAAATCAATCTGAACCCTCGATTTTGTAAAAGTAAAATTAAATAAAAATAGTAAATAAATATAGGCAGCCCTCCTGCCACGGAAATTTCTCACGCCAAGATAGGAAGTTCCATGTTTCACGTTGCTTCGTTTTTTTAGTTTCCATGTCAAACGAAAGTTTCCATATTGCTTTGTTTCCTAAAAATACTTTACGAATAGGAAAAAAGGAATAAAATTGAAGAGTTTCCATCCACAGAATATCTTTCCTAATGGTCCCAAATAATCACGGATGCGTGATGTTCGGGGGCAGAGCAGGTGTTTCGGCGTTCACTTTCATCGTGTCACGGTAGCATATCGTGTCTTGAGCCATGTATTAGTGCTAGGTACACACCGAAAAATCGTCAGGTTTTTATTTTATTTTTTTGAACTGTCACGTTTTCTTATTCCCTAGTAATCATGACATTTCCAATGATTTATTACAGACATAATTAAAATCCAGTCATACTTTCAGCCACACCCACGTAGTACATTTTTCAACAAAGGTGTCACGTTTTTTATTGCCCTCCTCCGTGCACCGTATGCACACATGGGCCTCTTCCATGCACTGCACATGACAGTTAAATATTTTTTATACTTGACATTGTTTCTCACGGCAACCAATCAGCAAAAAGTTCAGATTCAATATTCTTTCACATGAATTTGTTTCTATAAGAATTACTTTTCAAAACAGAAAAAAGAAAAAATAAAATTAGTTATGGGTGAAGTCTTGCACCATAGGGTGCAAGACTTCATCTTTTGCCTCGAGATCTACTAAAATAGACGTACATAATTATTTAGGACTATCTTAGTGGAAGCCTTTTTTTATTGGCTTTGCGCGAGATGAAGCACTGTATTTGACTTTGCCTACTCATTCATTTATCCAAAGAATTGAGACCAGACATTTCTCTGAGCTGGATGCCATGCCACCATGCCGGGATACTGAACAGCTCAGGTAGATTTGGATGTCAGAAGTTGAGATGAGGCCAGTATCCTGAATCCCGGGGCCCTGGGAGCATGGCAGCAGCTGTCGAAGTGTCGCATACACTTTCTTTTTCCTTAAAGCATCAGGGACATCATGGGCAGCTGTTGATTGCCAGATGCAGACGGAGACAGACAATCATGCTATCCCATACTGGGAGGTGCGGGAATGCTGGATGTCTCGTGCCTGAACAAAACTGACCCTACACAGAAATGGAAGTCTCAATCCAGTTCCAAATACGCAGTCTCACGCTGTTTTTGGGTGCGCCCCTCCAGTGATGGAGTCGCCATATGTGCGGCAACCGCTCAGAGCTCACCCCAGCAAGGCAGCAACTCGTCATCAGCTGCAATCTCAAGCGTTTTATTTAACCACAGGCGACGCCTGGGAGACCTCAAGGGATCCTTCGGTAACCATATGATGTTATTAATAGTATATGGACAAGGTCAATATGTTAAAAAAGAGGGGGCAAGTTTCAGAGAGGGAGAGGGAGTAAAAATGCGGCACGCTTTTGAGGTAACTGACAAAATCATGACATAAGCAGTTCGGTTCTATTGGATTGCTTGGGCATTTGGGGCTGAAAGCTAGAGGTCAATTCGGCTTGCCGCTGGACTCGTTTCAGTGTTTGACCACAAATGAAGAACTAGGGCTGGGCTGATTGTCTGTCTTGTATTTTATGGGCTTCAATGTATTGGACCCAGATAGATCTGCACATTCTTTTAGAAGGTAGAATTGTTTTACAAGATCGAGATTTTAAAAAGGAAAAGATAATGTATGATTTGGCGGGAAAAAGTTAATGTACTTTTTTTTTCTTTTGCGATTACATAGTACAATTTAGATATTCAAAACGCACATAGACTCACCCCTATAAACGCATATAGGCAAACCTTACCCTCTATGAGCATCTTTAAACACTGAGCTGTCAAATCCTCGAGATTGACGAAGTCGCCATTGGCTCATTGCTGCCGCGGCCACATCACCTACCGTTAAAAGCATAATGCCGCTAAATCTTAAAAAATTCACTCACACGAGGAGTCAGACCCATGATCTAAGGTGATACTAAGATTTTTGTAACTACTAGGGCAGCTGTTGATTGCCAGATGCAGACGGAGACAGACAATCATGCTATCCCATACTGGGAGGTGCGGGAATGCTGGATGTCTCGTGCCTGAACAAAACTGACCCTACACAGAAATGGAAGTCTCAATCCAGTTCCAAATACGCAGTCTCACGCTGTTTTTGGGTGCGCCCCTCCAGTGATGGAGTCGCCATATGTGCGGCAACCGCTCAGAGCTCACCCCAGCAAGGCAGCAACTCGTCATCAGCTGCAATCTCAAGCGTTTTATTTAACCACAGGCGACGCCTGGGAGACCTCAAGGGATCCTTCGGTAACCATATGATGTTATTAATAGTATATGGACAAGGTCAATATGTTAAAAAAGAGGGGGCAAGTTTCAGAGAGGGAGAGGGAGTAAAAATGCGGCACGCTTTTGAGGTAACTGACAAAATCATGACATAAGCAGTTCGGTTCTATTGGATTGCTTGGGCATTTGGGGCTGAAAGCTAGAGGTCAATTCGGCTTGCCGCTGGACTCGTTTCAGTGTTTGACCACAAATGAAGAACTAGGGCTGGGCTGATTGTCTGTCTTGTATTTTATGGGCTTCAATGTATTGGACCCAGATAGATCTGCACATTCTTTTAGAAGGTAGAATTGTTTTACAAGATCGAGATTTTAAAAAGGAAAAGATAATGTATGATTTGGCGGGAAAAAGTTAATGTACTTTTTTTTTCTTTTGCGATTACATAGTACAATTTAGATATTCAAAACGCACATAGACTCACCCCTATAAACGCATATAGGCAAACCTTACCCTCTATGAGCATCTTTAAACACTGAGCTGTCAAATCCTCGAGATTGACGAAGTCGCCATTGGCTCATTGCTGCCGCGGCCACATCACCTACCGTTAAAAGCATAATGCCGCTAAATCTTAAAAAATTCACTCACACGAGGAGTCAGACCCATGATCTAAGGTGATACTAAGATTTTTGTAACTACTAAGGCCCTGTTTGGATCTACCTCCTAAACTTTTAGCTGGCTAATTTTAGTTGCTTTGTATCCAAACATGACCTTCTAAAATCTCTAAAACTTTTAGCCCACCTCTTTCTAAAATTTTAGCCCCTAGTCACCTCAAAACTACTAAAATCGACTAAACACATAAAAAAAGACAAGTAACACATAAAAAAAGCAAGAAAAATACAAAAGACAGAGATATTAGTCAGTGATCCAAACAGATGCCTTCTAAAATTAGTTGGCTAAAAAATTAGTTGACTAATACTTTAGTTGGCTAATTTTAGCCAACTAGAGGATCCAAACAGGGCCTAAACTGCAATCCCTTTCGCACTTAATATTACGTCAAAGTCCTGAACTTACAAAGATACACAGTGGCAATGACAAAATTTGGCGTGCTACATACCAGTATAGTAGCAAGAATCACCCATAGATGGGTCATAGTGACAAAAACAACCATCGATTGTTGGTCATCTTGTTTTTTGGCGATGAAATTGTTGGTCAAATTTGCATGTCGAATTTGTGGCACACACGTGCCCAAGTTGGTTTGATGGCAAAAACGTGCCCCATTTAAAACCCCTACACACAAAAATGTAGGGTTGGTGGAGTTGGGACAGAAAACGAGTCTGTAACTTTTTATTCGGTAGAGTCAAGAACTTTTACCACCAAGAAATTGACGTTGACTAAGGTTTGGCATGGTAGAACTTAGGGCACCTACCTGTAGGAGGGTTAACCAGATAACCTATGCTGTTTGGCAAAATTGGCATAGCTAGAATCTTCTGATCAACACTTTCGAAGTCGAATTTCACTGTTTTTCTAGATGAAACTTTTACCCTTTTCTTGAACTACGAAATCCTTTATCTTGGAAGTTGGAACGCGCCTTATTGTACGTCTTGAAAGTGCTCAAATGTGAATCACGGGCGTCGCACTCCCTCGCAACGTCCCAGAGCCTCTGTCAGTCGTTTTCCACGGAAACAAATCCACGCCGAGCAAAGCATCGGCCGGTCTCCATGCGCCATGACCGGCATCGAGAAGCAGCTCGCACGGGCGGGTGGGCCGTCTCGTCCGCTCGTGTGAGGTGTGACTGACCACGCGTAGCTCGCAGCACGGGAATTTGGCGGCTTCTCCGACGCCCCCCACGACTTCCACACCGAAACGCATGCCCGCACTGTACGAGCCGCATGGACGGCCTCAAATTCCCCAACTGCCTCCGTGCCCGTGCGGCGGCCGAGGCACGTCAACCAAATTTTTTATTACCGACATTCTCCTTCACCCGCTCGCTGTGTACGAGCCGCATGGGCGGCCTCAAATTCCCCAACTGCCTCCGTGCCCGTGCGGCGGCCGAGGCACGTCAACCAAATTTTTTATTACCGACATTCTCCTTCACCCACGGCGTTCGTGGCGCTGACCACGGCGCCAGATGGCGAAGATCGCGTCCTAAACCGCGGCCGGTGATCACGTCGTTCCCTCTCAACATTTGGAGGCTGTCCATGGACTCTGAGCCATGGCGCCATGCCATGGAGCTGCGTTCCAATTACAGGCAAGGCGTCTGTTCGCCATGGCGTCACGCTCGGCGCGGTGCCACCGGCAGCGGCCGCATAAACAAACCGATTCCACGCACAGTTCCGAGCCTAAGCGAGAGTTTCTGGCGTGTGAGCCTGGTGGATGATGAAACCAAGCGCTCGTTGAATCAGTGACAGGGACTTGGATGCATCTCTCCCTCCTACTATGTTATATATTCAGTGGCTAGTTTCGTCGTCGTCAATGCGCACGCTCGCTCTTTTATTAAAAGCGGTGTGGAAGCGCAGGTGTCCGGATTATTATGCCACACAATTCGGCCTTGAATTTCCATGGGTGTCAACATGCGATTAGAATAGTGGTCTGATCGCATGAGATGCTGCCGAGTCTCGGAGCAGTTTTATAAAAGTGAGGAGGGCTGTTTGTTCCCTCCAAGCAACTCCCAAAGTCTTCTAAATGCCGTGCCAGTTGCTTGTTTAGCTTGGACTTTTCGTGGCATGTATTCGTAGGATCGACATCTACCGGTGCATAATGCTGCAATGACGACCATCTTGTCTGTAAATTCAGAAAGGTGAAAGCTTTTGGTACGACTGGATAAGCATATGCTTGAGAGTTTTCAATGTTTGTTGAGAAACTGGAGCACCTGAAGAGACTTCAACTGCAGGTATACAGTAGAAACAGAACGGCAAATCAACTTGACCACCACCAACATCCAAAAGGCATCCGAGAAAGGGCGCAACTCAACATTACTAATGTTTCTGCTCGCAGGAAGGAAGCCAGCCAGTTGAGTCGGATGGAAGGCACCGCGTAACAAGTGCTGAAACCGGTGGTGCTGAGCTTAAACTAGTGTTGACCCCCTCGGATCCTTACAAGGCTGCCCCCGCGGAGGCGAGCACCGGCGCGAGAGGCAGCAAATCCGCCAGGGAAACGCTGCTTGCGGCCTTCGTCCCCCGCTGCCGCACGCGCACCCAGGGGGAGTAAGAAAAGCTGCACGAGGGGGCGATCCGATTTCCCAGCCTGAAAACTGGGGTTCAACCCCCATTCGTGCGCCCTCAGCCATTGTACCCTTTTGCACGCCTCCCCAGGTTACTTCCTTCCACACTCAACTCTCGGCAGTACACTGTATAATACTGCTAGTGCTACGGCTGCTTATATGCGCCGGCACTGCTGCTGCTGCTACCGAACCCGC
>LAPY01001040.1:17541-28368 GCA_000970635.1 Eragrostis tef | reverse complement strand
TCCCGCCGTTGCAGATGCGCACGGCGGGCGCCGTCGTCGAGCGGTACATCGGCGTTGTAAAGGAATGGTTCCTGCTCCCGCAGGTCGTCGGCAACGCCGTCTGGCGCGTCAACTGCAAGCCTCTCGCGAACAAGTACTACGCCGGCGTCACCGCCGTGTGGCTGCTGCCGCATGTCT
Source organism: Eragrostis tef (assembly GCA_000970635.1). Taxonomy (NCBI): domain Eukaryota; kingdom Viridiplantae; phylum Streptophyta; class Magnoliopsida; order Poales; family Poaceae; genus Eragrostis; species Eragrostis tef. The sequence goes on along the minus strand of LAPY01001040.1, from coordinate 28,191 downwards.
ACGGCTACCTCCGGCCGCCGGTGGTTCACATGTACCCTGAGATTCGCAACGACGTCATGGACCTGTGCGCAAAGGCCTTCGATGTCGTGGTTCCGGTCGTCGCGGTCTATGTGCAGCAGCGCTGGAACTACAAGATTGTAGGGTGGACAACAAAGAAAGAGCAGAACAAGCTCCAGCACGTGCACTGAAGGACTCGGATGCGATAGTTTTGTAAGAGTTTTTTTTTTCAGAAAATTGATAAGTTTCTACAGGAATCACGAATTGTGTTACAAAAGGGCGTGAACTCTAAAGAATGTTGCCACGCTTTTTGAAATAACAAGAGCACACGTCGTCTAGATTGCCCATATTTCAAAAAGCGTGGTAACATGTTTTTATCTTCCAGCAAGCTAGAACAGTACATGGTTTACAACTTACGGACGCAGTATTTTCTTTGCCTTTCAAGCATCCGCCTCTTTGCTGCAAGAACTGGGCCATTTGCGTATGTATAGTTGAAGGTGCAAGTGTTGCGTGTTCGGATGTCACGACTTCGGCATAACAGATTGGGATCGGATCATCCGATTATCTTTTAATGATCACGTGAACGGAAGTACGGAACAAAGGAGACTATTTGGTGATCCTTTGGGGCATTGGTAAGTGATATACTGATTCGCTTGCACGCCTCATGTGTATGGATTGTATTATAGCACTGTTGCTGCGGGAACATTGAAATGCCAAAAAACTTTGAATGATGTGTAGATAGAAAATTTAAATGGTAAAGAATAAAAGTAGAAAAATGGCATGGCCATAATGGTTCACGGATATATGTTATGTAGGAGGATCACTATTTTTCTATCGCATAACATGATAAAAGTAGAAACATGGCATGGCCATAAAGGTTCACCGAAATATGTAGTAGTATATTGTAGTACTGGTTAATCGAGGCACAAATGTACTGAGCGAAGATCATCAAAACAAATTCATTAACAATGTATAAAATAATTCTGACATGGTATATATCACGGATGACCATGGGGATAAAGCTTTGAGATCAAAATTTGAATCGAAACAATCAACACAAAAATGTCTTGAAAAAAAGACAAAGAAAAATATGAACAGCTCGACATAGAGTTAAATGGGAGTCATCTTCCAGATAAGAGTAAAAGAAGAGGCTAATATAACTGAAATGTAGAATCTGTTGGTGCAGTGCAGATCCATATAATCTGAATTTTGAAGTGGAAAGAAAATGAAAGTGGTGAGGTGCCGATGCTTGGTGGAATCTAGAATGGGATAGGAGATTTGGAATGTGTGTGGCTTTATATACATCACTATTTCGGGAGATCAAAAGTTAAATTGGTTTAGATTTTATAGCACTATTAATTTTCTTTCATGCCCATTGATTATTGAGCGTATGGTGTGTAGCCACATAGAAAAGAAACCAGATGACGAAGACGAAGCACAACAAGCGGCAACATGCGCATTGAAGGATTCGAATACGATAGTCTCGTAAATTAGCGCCTGTCTGTCTAAAAAGTTTGGTACTTAGACTTCATTTAATATTTGTAAATGGCAAGAATAATTTTGATGTGATTGGGATAAAATCCTAAAACTAGCTTGGTCCATGCGATACGTCACCCCTGGTTTGTTCGCCCCAAAGGACAGCAGAAGAGAACCCACCCAGAAGCAAACACGCTTGGAGGCCTAGTTCTTGTCTCCATTTCTGGTTGCTTTTCCAGCTCTAGTTCTTGTCTTGCCTCTGAAGCTACTATTGGAGGAGGTTCTGAATGAGATGTTTCTACACATACTTCTTCTTCTTTTTCTGGTACACTGACTGAAGGTGCCTGCGAAACAGCCTGAATCTCTTCCTTCGGAGATTTGGCCGCACATGCTTCATAGGCATTCAGATTACCGAGTATCTTCTTGAGAACCTCAAACCCTTCTTTGCTTGTCTTATACATGAAGGAACCTCCTGAGCCTGCATCCAAGAAGTTGCGGCCTTAAGAGTTTGAATCCTGCAGCAAAGTGTTGAAGGAGAATGGGTGCTGGAATTCCCAGATCTGGACCTTCATGGGTGCAAAAGAGGAAACGGTGCCAGACAGTGTGACACCCTAGGTGTCTCATTCTGTTTTTGCATAATGTTACTCACTGATTTGAGTTGATCATGTAAATTTCAATTTGTTATAGCAAAGAAAGCATTAAAAATTTAACTAGAATCCAAATTTAAGCCAAATTTACGAAAAGGAAGTTCAAAAATTTGAAAAGAAATATGTGCAACCAAACATTTCTGTGAGATTTAAGTGAAATAAAAATCTAGCCAAAAGTTCAGAAACCATTCCTTTTTGGAAGTACCTTAAATAAATCATTCAAGTTTAAAATTTAAACATCTTGTTTAAATTGCAAATTCAAATTCCTGCAAGTTTTGATCAAACGAAATGGACATCTGTCCTTACCACGTGTCACACAAGTTCCATGCAAAATTTGTTAATTTTTGAAGTTCAGATACACCTCCAAATTGAATTTACAACGGAGAGATTAAAAAATTTGAGGAAAAGAAAAACAGTCGGAACCCACCTGTCATTCTCTCTCTCGCTCCCTGTTCGTCTCTCTCAGCCAGCAGCACGCCAGGCACAGCGCCACCTGCCCTGCACCGCTCCAGCTCGCCCAAGTACCGCTCCGGCTCATTCCCAGCTCGGTCGAGCATCAAAACCGGAACCCGGCACTTTTCTCTGCCCTCTTCCTCGCTCACTCCGCTATCACTTTCTCTTTCTCGTCGCGCCGTCGCCCATGGCCGTCCTCGACTGAAAATTGTAGCGCCGCCGCCTCGCTCCACCGCAGGACGAGCCAAGGCCACCCATTGAACCTTATCAGGCCACACTATCTCTCAGTAAAACAGCTCGCCAGTCCTTGCAGCGATTTAAGAGTAATTGAAGAAATTCTCCGACGACGTCGCCGGTGAACATCTCTGACGCCGACGCAGAATTCGTCGTCCACAGTGAGCCCCGTCCCCTCAATCCTACTTCACTGGTTGAAAAAATATTTATCACTTCTCTGACCCTTTTCCGCGTTGATTTCTCCGACGAGATCGCCGGAATCCGTTTTTTCCCCAACTCTCGTCGTCGGACGCCATCCACCTCAACGACGACCACCCTCCGGCAATCCTCGACGTCGACACGTACCACGACGAGCGTCTCCGAGACTCTTTGAAGCTCTAGTATGAAACCGTTAAGCTCTTCGTCGACCACGGCGAGCTCTCAACATCGCCGAACGTCTTCTTCCCGCCACCGCTCGCCGCCGGCCACTTCCGGTGAGTCCCCGATCTCGAAGACCTCGCCGTTGAGTCCACCTCGATTTACATGTCATGTGGAGACACTCAATGATCCCCTTCGATGCCGTTTCCCCTGCTCCGGCGAAACGCCGCCTGTTTCCGGCCGCCGAGCTGTACGCGCGCCTGTGTGAAAACGATGATGGCAGTTTCGCAAAAATGTTGCAATTTCCTCAGAAAATGAATAAACTTTAAAAATCGATATCTGGAGTTCTAAATGTCCAAAAATTGCAAACTAATTTTTTTTGGTTTACCCTTGAGTAGATCTATCCATTGGTTATCATGATAATCCATGTTTTTGTATGTTCTGAATCTGTATCATTTTTAGAAGTTAAACACCATTTAATTCTAGTAACTCATCTGATCATGGGAAAAATGCAAACTTAGGCTTCTTAGAATCCACTAGAAATGCTCTGTCCATTAGTGTACACCATGACCCTTTATTCTGCATGTTTTACCCTGTATGAATTTTGTAAGCTAAAAACTAATTAATTCATAGTAAAATGTTTATGCCTGATAAAAATGTGAACTTAGGCTTGTTGTACTCATGTTGATATCCTATGTTCTTTAGTACAAACCATGATCCTTAATTCTGTAAGAAAATTTAGTTATGATTTTCTCTTTGATAAACTTGTCATCCTTTTAGTAATTAATCTACTGCTTGTTAGGCCTTGATCTTTTGCATACATGTCACTTAAATGCTGTTATACTTCCATGATATTTGGTTTGGTCAGAGATGCTTTATAGAATTTCGTAGGAATTTATTTCTTACTCAGCCTTATTTTGATGCTTGATTTAATTATGTTGACAAGAAAATGTTGATAAATTGTTGTTTAGTACTGTTTTGGCATGCTTAGGTAACCAGTAGGCTGTTCTATACCAGAGGCAGCTTAGGAATAATTTTCATTCTTGTATAAGCTTGGTTGAAGTTAATATGAATGATTTCCTTAATAATACAACAATGCTTCATAGGAGTCAATGAAGAAATAATTTAATCTCAGTTCATATCACCAAATCAGAGCAACTTACATCACCTTGGACCTGTAATCAAGTCACTTAAGTTGCATTTGCATGTCGAATTATATTTTCCTTGCATTCTTTGTATTGACATATTATTGCATCAATAGGAAACGACAATCAGAAGATCAAAGAGGATTTTTAGAAGGAATTATCTGCTGCTGAACTGAAACAGAAGTTGCTAACTTAGTTGTGAAAACCAAGGCAAGCCCCAGTTCATTCCAAACCCTTTTGCAATTTTTTCCATTTCTAGATCATATAACGATAGAAAGTCTAGAATGAATTGTGCACTTAAGTTGTAGGAGTTGAATGAAACCCAATTGCATGCTCCCAAATGACCTATGTTGCTAAGTGTCTATACTAGTTACTCGATAGAAACTGCTATGCTTAAGACTATGATCTAGTATCGGAGTATGATCTGATTATGATAATTCAAAGATGATCCCCTCAAGAGATGGTTGAGAATGTTTTTGTTGGTTGAGACCGGGCAGGATGACATATGTATGTATAGGTTGTAGCAACACATGGAGGTGTTGGCTACTGTAGCCCTGCCTAGTCGATTAAGGATCGATTCGTTGTTGGTACTCTTGATCGAGCATTGAACAGTATCGAGTACATACTAGTGCTAATAGGAACTAGGAAACTGAGTAGCTCGTATGGTGGCAAGGTAGTATGGTATCCTGTACAGTGTATTGGGAAGGTTCAGTCCATGGGAGGTACGAGGTACTGTTGGTGGGATGGCTGCCCAACCCCTAAGACTAGCGCCATGCTGATTGTTTACTGTCTTGTGAAATGTTGCCGTATATGACTTTTGTGCATATACATCGTGTACTTCGGGTTTTCCCAGCTGGTGTAAATCGATTGCAATCGCTGTCCCTCGCAGAAATGAGTACCGCTCGTGAATTGCGCCTTCACGTAGCAAATGGCACTTGATGATGATGATTATGTTGGTTTATTGATGATTTACTACTGTTGATATTACCATACTATCTGTTGTTCATACTTGTTATATTCACATGTTGTTTTCAGTTAGGCACCATTATGCCACTGTTAATGAAGATAAAACTTGGCTAAGAATATTATAGCAAAGATTTGTAATGCTTAATGCGAGTCTTTTGTAAAATCAGCTATCCTATTGAGCCTATGCATGTCTAGAGTCTTGTTAAAGGGTTAGTCTTGTTGAGTAATTAGTACTCAGGCTTTGTGCCATCGTTGTTTTCAGGTAATGATATTGTTCTTCCTAATGGAGTGTTGCTTTGGGATGTGTAAGTCCCTGACAGTTGGACTGCCCAATGGGAGTCCGACCAGACGCCGCTATGATGTGTGTTTGTTGCTAGTGTGACCATCTGATCGGGCCTCAGATTGTCGGTCATGCTATAACGATGAGAGTAGTGTAGCTCTCATGCATCTTCCGCTTTCGGACTACTTTATCGCTTCCGCTAAACTTTGATACTTCCTTTGTAGTTGAACTTGTGTTGTAATAAAGATAATAACTTGTTAATTAAGATGAAAGTGTTGCATTATCTCGTGTCTGCCTAAACAGCACCATGGGACAAAGATCCTGTGGATCAGACTGTTAGAGACAGCTCCTAGTGACTCATTACTGCCCTGCTCAAAAGTAATGACCTTCTTGCGAAGAGTGATTACTCGTGAGAGAGGGAAGTAGTCGAGGCAAAAGAGCTTCCTGAGAGTGCCAGTCTCCCTCTGCTTCACTCACATGTAGATAATACCAGTGAGCGGCTTCGCCCGTGATGGAGAATGAGAATAGCATCCATCTGAAACTGTCTTGTGGGACCCCTAAAGTCACCACAGTGGTGAAGAGCTGCTCGAAGCAACATATGTGTGCATATGGATTTGCATGTGCCTCCCCACTGAACAGTGTCTTCCTGACTAGTTCTATCAGCTCAGGACGAATCTCATAGCTTGGAGCAGTGATTTGTTTTGATGCTGGTGGAGGCTCCAATAATGCTCTTTTCGGAGCCATAGCGTCGAAGATCGACGGTATGTCCATAGTGTGATAATAAAAGAAATACAAAGATACAAAAATAAGAGAATATAAAAACAACCCCTTAACGGATGAATCTAGGTTTGAGTTTTTAGAACAGCTACCGTTCCCCGAAAACGGTGCCAGAAAGCTTGTTGGCAGTCCTAAATCCTAACAGAAATTAATCTGCAAGCGTACGAATACCGATGTCGCTTTCAGTCAAGAGTATTCCTAAGGTATCGAATCCACAGGGAATGTTTGTTTTGGTTGATTGACGTCAAAACGATCAAAAAGACTGATGTTTGCATTGAGAATATGATGAGCTAGGTCCTACATAGGAGATCAAAAAGATTGAGATGAATGCAAGCCCTCTATGAGTTGAAAACAAATGGCATGAAGTACTCAATAAAGGAAAATAACACTATTTGAATTTTATTTGAGTATAGGAATGCCGTACTATCAAGAGGGATTTTAATCACGTATTTGTAGGTGTCACAAGAGGAATGCCATACTATCAAGAGGGATTTTAATCACGTATTTGTAGGTGTCACAAGAGCTCTTGGCTGAATCAAAACCGTCCAAAAATGCGTTTGAGAAAGTAGTGAAAAATTCTCAAACCGAGCACCCTCACCGGACTATCCGGCTCTGTGTCGGAGTTTCCGGTGAAAGCCCTATCAGCCAACGCCTAAGTCCTAACTGGACTGTGCGGCTATAAGCTAGAGTGTCCGGTAGTCCCTAACCAGCAGCGCAACGGTTCAATTTTGGGTGACCCTATATATACCTCTTCACTTCCAACGGTCAACCCTCTCTCCTTCACTCACAACAACACGGCCAGAAGCTTTCCCCCTTACTCTCTACTCACTCCAAAGCTAAAGATTTGTGTGAATCACTCAAGGGAGTGTGAGAGACCAAGAGATTCATGTTGAGATCAAGCATCACACTCTTGAGCTTCTTGTGGCATCGATTTCACGTGGTTCATTTGTTACTCTTGGAGCTTTGTGCTCCTAGACGGCCAAAGGTTGCCAGAGAGCTTCCAATTCATGTGGTGAAGCTTCGGGAAGTTTGTATTACCCATTTCCGTAAGGAATTTGCTAGTGACCAACTCAAATCGGTCTTGGTGACCAATTTAGTGAGGAATAGAGTTAAGAGCAACCCGGTCCTTTGCGGACTCCTCAACGGAGACGTAGGGCACTTTGTGGGCCTGAACTTCGGAAACAAATCATGTGTCAATTGTCTCTATTTCGTTTGTTCTTTTTGTTCATACTTGTTCTTGCTTATATTGCTCCTATTTCACTATATTGCTTCGATCTACTTATCTACTTGTTTCCTTCTGTAATTGTTGTGTAGATTCACTTGTTAGTATCTATACAAGTCTTTTGATTCAAGTAGAATTGCTAGAAACTGCTTAGATTTCAAATTTCGCAAGATTTATTGTCTATCCGGACTATCTGACACAAATCCGAAGACTCCGGTACTCCCATGTCCGGAGTGTCCGACTCTGAGTCGGATCATCCGATGGTACTGACACTTTGATTAAGTCGTAATTCGTAGAAGTTTTTAGAATTGCCTATTCACCCCTTCCCCCTCTAGGCAACTTTCAGAACGACCAGTGTAAAAGATACTCTAATCCTAGCAATTTATCTGGAAAAGGGTGGCACAATAGTACTAGTGAATGCAACAACAAATAAAGAGGTCTTCTGGCCAGGCAAATTAATTCTAAGAAATTATGTAGCAGGATAACTTGGTAAAGGCCTTACTCTATCATTCATTTCGGGGCACACGCATTTCTTAGCAGCCAACCCGAGAATTAGGTTCAACTAACTAAGAGGAATCATGCTCTTTAGAACCCTACCAATAAATGATAACCCAGATGTGGCGGATTGCAGAGGCCGGTTGTATCTATCACATAAAGCGGCTACCGTGCTTCGTGGGGTCAAGGACAGATCAGGGATAACTCTAAGTCTAAACATCACGTTTACACCAATCGTTACAACTAACGAGCTAAGCAATAAGCTGGTCAACATAGTAGGCATATAAATAAATAAATACTTACTATATACTGAAGGGTGCATATCCGGTGAAAACTGGGTAAAAGTTGGAAATTTGAAAACTCTACTGAAAAACACCGTTATAGGTTTTCAAAAATTCTAAAAACATTATCCTGCATAGTTGATGCAATATTATGGTTTCACCCAAAATTTCAAAGCCAAACTCGAAATTGGTTGGAAGTTACAAAAAAGAGAAATGTGACATAGAAATGCACTAGAAGACATAAACTATTTATTTTGTCTTTTAGTGCATCTAAAGACCAATTTTCTCATTTTTGTATCTTGCAAGTCTTATAGAGTTTGGTGTTGATATTTTGGGTGCAATCACAATATTGTATCAACTATGCATGATAGTGCTTTCAGAACTTTTGAGAACCTCTAACACTGATTTTTGACGGAGTTTCCAAGTTTTCAACTTTTGTGTGGTTTTCACTAGATATGCACCCATACCTGAAACCCACAAATGAGTAGAGAGGAATACCTTACTTTATTATCCGACCAATAATATCTTTACATGTTGCCCGGTCTGGAAGATGTAGTGGACTACTCCCAAGCAGGAAGCATACCCGAGGCGAAGTAGAAGTAGAGCCCCGACATCCTCCGAGGACTCCTACTCCCCTTCCCTCCTACTCACTCACTACTATAGCAGAACTTCGCTACTAAAAGAAACTAAATGAAGTATGTATCAAGGTGCGAGTTGTTCTGGAGCGAGTGAGAGGTATTTATAAGGTCCTTAGGACAGGGAGCGTCTTATAGTGGAGGATAGAAAGGCGGGCGTGCCAAGCTAGGCCGGCCGGCCTAGAAGGGGGGCCGATCGGCCATCTATCGTGACGGTTTGCCACCGCCATTGTCCTGGACGTCGCAGATGGCTTCCTGATGGCTGTTGGATAGTCGGTTACTTCGTGAGCGCCGCAGAAGTCACGTGGCCTTCATGTTTTGGCCCATTAGCCCATGTTTTGGAAGGTCGGTTGATTTCCTGCTTGGAGAAGCTTGGCTTCTGGCGGAGCCTGAGTAGGCTGGCCGGCCTAAGACTGGGCCGGCCGGTGTACTTTTTCTCCATTTCTTTATGATTTTTGTCGTATTTCCTTACTGCATTCAAATATCTCACCAAAACTCGTGGAAAGCCATTAATGTAAAAGAAAGTTTTTTTTATCCTTGATTGATGGCTTTTATTGACGGTGTTGGAGGTGAAAATCGATCAATAAACACCGCCAACAGAGGGCAATTTCGTCAAAAAAAGAGAGACGGTCATTTTAGCGGAGAGACATCGGTTTTGTGGTCAATTTAGAGAAGACCACAGTTTCGAGGTCATTTGAGCGAAGCCACTGTATGCGGCCAAAATAGCAAATCTCTCATTGAAAGCCTCCGCCGCCATTCTTCTGATTGGATCTGTCGGGCTGGTTATGTGAAATGGCTCGATCTGTATTCGAGCCGTCAGATCGGCTCGGCTCGCTTCTCGGCCCAGCTCGCTTCTCTGACTCGGCTCAAGCTTGTCGGCCTGCATCGTTCAGCTCGGCTCAGCTTCATCTTCGTTTTTTTTTGAGACTCCACAACTTTATTTATTCCCTTGGAGTGTGTAAGGATCACGGGATACCGAGAGGGGGGAGGGTGAATCGGTAGTACTTAAAACTTTTTCCGGCACAACAATTTTCCTACTTAACTAGGTGAGCAAGAACGACAAGATAAAACACTTAGCAAGCAAGTCTACTAAGTATGAAAAGAGAACCTAACAAGCAATTCTACCGGAGAGATTAAAGACACCCTAACAAGCAATACTACTTGGAAGAACTCAAAGATAAGTGCAGAAACATAAATGCAAGTAAAAGAGATGGGATAGAGGGTGCTCATGATTTTTTATCGTGGTCTCGGAAGGATGGCGCCTTCCCTTACACCACGTTGGGTCACTCACGTCGGAGTCTCAACCCCTCCCTCCACTCGATGACGATCCCTTCTTGAGCACTACTTCACCCTCCGTGTGAAGTCACGGGCATGTCCCGCCGGCAACTCCGGATGCTCCTCCGAAGGTAAGGATCCGTACATGATACGGTCCAAAGGGCATTCTCTTCTTGAAGCTTCTTTCGACCGGGAAGCTCAAAGACCGTATACAAACATTTAGTGACTTGCACACTTCTCTTGGCAAACTCACTACCAACACCTAACCGGTCTAAGCCTTGCCATAGACCAAGAGTAACAACCCAAATTGAATGTCTCAAGCTCACACTAGCCTAGAGACCTATGGATGCACACTTGTTACTCTCACAAAGCACTAGGATCACTCCAAATCCCTCTCAAGTGCTCTTCCT
>LAPY01001040.1:1946-16960 GCA_000970635.1 Eragrostis tef | reverse complement strand
CCCCTTCTTCAACTTGCTCCAAACTTGGCTCCTCATCTTCTCTTCTTCCACCCTAGCCCTCTGTGAGCGTCACTTGTCCATCCAAAGACATCTACGACTAGTGTGCTCTAAGAGAAATAATTCGGACCCTCTTGATAATCCGGTTTTTCCTATGGGCTCAAGCTATCATCTAACCAAGCAACACATGCTTGACTCTAGATCATCCTTAGCCTTGATCCATCTTGCTCCACCGTGACTCCATCAAGCTCAATGCCCCGAATACCGAGGCAACCAATCATCAAGATAAGCAATAGAGAAATGTTGGCGTAAACCTCCATCATATGTGACCATAGGCAATAACCTACATGAAAATGTTAGGCACACATAATATGATCACCCAATCACCAAAACATTCATACCATAGGGTTTCCATGCTCCAATGGTCATGAAGCTCACAGAGTGTATGAATTACAGCCATCTGGCGGAGATAAGAACCACACATGCCTACCCATTTGAGCATAAATCGAACTCTTAGCTAGGTAATGTGCGTCCACGTTTGAGTCTCTCCCTTCATGCACAAACTCAACCAAACTAAGATCTGCAGGTCTAGCTTTAATTTCTTGGATGATATGTCCATAGGGGCCTTTGCCCGCTCCATGTATGCCTCTATCAATGCTGGCATTATCAATTGGTAGTCTCACCTTTTGCAGTGTAAGATCGCAGGTCAACGACAGCCCTCCCTACATGCCACCGCTTCCACCGTCTATGGGTCCGAGATCCCTTCCAAGAAGGTACCAGTACTATCCCTAGCTAGCGACAGCCGCTGCTACAGCTTTGCCCGAGCTCTTGGCAATGGTTTTTCTCATCACGTGTTGTCCCTTCCTTCAGTTGTGGTTTCGTCGTCTCCAGATCAGCAATGTATCTCGTAACAAAATAATGAATTGACAACGGGCTTTGAAACAAATTCTCATGAATTGCTTTCCTCCTCGCATGCCAGATTGTCCACAATGTCACCAGTGCTCTGACTAGGTCCTCTTGTGGTAGTGTAGTCAACACCACCGACAACCATCCTCTAGTGTCGGTTTCTTGGATCCAACAAAGGTGTTGAGTGATCTCTTCCTGTTCTAGTGCCCACACGCACTTTAACATGTTGCACTTGAGAAGAGAGTGCTTCCAAGAATCTGGTTGTCCGCAAATTCCACATGCATTATGTGTCGCCATATTTCTATGATGAAGAACATCTCCCGAGGGGAGTGAATGACGGGCCAATCTCCATAGAAAGAAATTGATCTTTGTAGGGATTTGTGTTTTCCACAGAGTTAGTCATTCCATCTCCTCAGCCTCTGTATCCAATCTGCCTGCTTTTCCTTCGAAATACCATGTTGCCCGCTCCTTATTGATTACCAGCATTTTGTAAGCAGATCGCACTCGAAAAATTCCCTTTTTGTCATAGTGCCAGGCCCAAAAATCAACCTGCTTCCTAGTACACAGGGGTAGGTTATGAATTACCTCAGCATCTGCCGGTGTAAGATATTCTTGTAGCTTTTGTTGATCCCACGTTGCAATAGTAGAGTCAATCAATTCACTCACCAAATGGGGACCATTCAATGAGCGCCTAACTGGCCGGAGTTGACTGTTCCTTGGCAGCCAATTTGTGTGCCAAGAGTTAGGATTGATTGCTACCAGGACGACATGGGCCTTGCACATGGGCTCCTGTGCTGCTCTTTTGGGCCAAGCTTTGAATAGGAGGGTTCAGATAGGGAGAATCCTATACGTAGCCTGTCCTACAGAATCGTTTCGATCGGAGCTTTGAGATTTGTGCAGATTAGAGTCTAATGGCTGGCGTGCGCTGCGGCGTGAGAGGGAGAAGCTAGGTTGCGCCACGTGTCGCGCTTTGATTGGGGCGGCTGGGGAGGGGGAGAAAAAGAAACGGATTTTGAACTTTAAACGCAATTTTCTCCTAAACCGTAACTCCGTTTTCAAATCCGTTTGAACCTACGAGTTTGTTACAATTAATTCTTCAAAATGAGATCAAATATGGATATGTTTAAAACTTAAAATTTTTGTTAATATTTTAAATGTACTATGTCAACATTTTGTTTGCACTACGTCAACATTTTTGTTGTTACTAGTCAACATTTTTTTAAAAAATGTTGATTTTGTTTTAAAAAATATTAAAATAGAACAACAAAAATGTTGTCTCTTTTGTTTCGAAATGTTAACTATCTGAGTTGGGCTAGACTGGTCAGATTTGGTGGGCTATGGGCTGATCTATCATATGTTAAACATAGTACGCTCTACACATAGGAGGTCTCTTTAGATAGTTCTTAATTGCTGCTTGGTTTTTCCGCTTAGCTTAGCTTTTGTGCTATTTGGTCTCTTTAGATAGTTCTTAATTGCTGCTTGGTTTTTCCGCTTAGCTTAGCTTTTGTGCTATTTGGTCTCTTTAGATAGTTCTTAATTGCTGCTTGGTTTTTCCGCTTAGCTTAGCTTTTGTGCTATTTGGTCTCTTTAGATAGTTCTTAATTGCTGCTTGGTTTTTCCGCTTAGCTTAGCTTTTGTGCTATTTGGTCTCTTTAGATAGTTCTTAATTGCTGCTTGGTTTTTCCGCTTAGCTTAGCTTTTGTGCTATTTGGTCTCTTTAGATAGTTCTTAATTGCTGCTTGGTTTTTCCGCTTAATTGCTAGATTTCTTTGAGTTTAGCTAAAATATTGTCTTCCTTTGCGTCCGCATCCAAATCTTTTTCTTTTGTGTTTGTCTATTGTGTGGAGTTCACAAATTTTTTGTCGCTCACATTATCCCCCCCCCCCCCCTCTTTTCTGGTTTTGTTTGGTTAACACATGAGTGTTGTTCATGGTGTCATACTATCATCTAGGTCTTTCTGTAGCTTTTCTTATCGATTTTGTTTGTCGACTTGTCACTTGTTTTGATCTAAGGCATTTTGTCTGCTATCTTGATTTTTCTACATCTTTTTGTTTGCGACTATGGATCAAGGGCGTTCTTTTCATGTCACCATTATCGGCTCTATACATGTGCTTCGTCTGCAGACTTCGGCTGGTTTCCACGAGTTAACAAGGCTCTTCTTTATGACGACTTTGAAGAGTTAGATTTTGGATGTACTTTATCTTAGTATTTAGTATTCTCTTTCAAATGCAACGCTATTGCATACACATTGCATTTGAGAGGGGTGTTAAAGGTATAAGAGTTTTATTAGAAGTCTTTGTTATAAAGTTCTTTTCCTATTTGTATTCGCACCGATGTACCTATATATATAGTTCTCATAGGGTTGCAATTGGAAGAAGTCTATTTTACTACCCTCAAGTATTTATGTAGTTCTCTTAACCTCGTAAACTAATTTTTGGTCTAATTTACTACCCTCAACTATCTAGATTGGTTCAATTCACCCCCTCATGAATTTTTACTTTTTTGTTTCTCTTTGTATGGGTTATATTTGAAGCTAAAATTTTGTAGGATTGTAGATGACATCATCCTCTATGCTAGAAAAATTGTTTCAGATTGTTTTAGAAATATTTTCTTGCATTATTCTACTTTATGTGTCAAATTTGTATTGCACACTTTCACATAGAATCTTTCTTTAAAAAAATCTTTAAACATTTTCCTAACATAAAGTATGTTTTAACCTATAATATCACAAAAGTTTACACTCAAACAAGATGTGTATCTAGAGATACAAAAAAGAAAAATTTCATGAGGGAGTGAATTGTACCAATCTAAATAGTTGAAGGGAGTAAAATGAACCAAAAATTAGTTTAGGGGGTTAAGTGAATTACATGAATACTTGAGGGTAGTAAAATGGACTTCTTCCGTTACAATTCAATACAAGTGCTATTCATAACACATATTAATTAAATTATCCATTCAGTTCATGCAGATAGTAGGTGGACCGTATGGACTGAACAAAACCGCCTTGTGGACAGCCCTTGAAATGATGATTGAAGTCAGAAAAAAAAACAATGCCAATGTGCCACTATGCAATCGACGATCCAGATGAGGTCACAAATATGATCACAGTGAACCTGATCAAGGGATTGTTTGTGGGAGGAGCGCAAAATATGATCTCAGTGGCAGAAAATAGATAGCCTCCCAAAATAATGTTAGACGAAATTATTTCTAGGACGGTTTCACTTCAGGGCAGATGAGGTCCTTGTTTGAAAATCTAACTTGCTAGGACTGTTTTACTAATGTATAATGCTTTGTACAGACAGGCTCCTATTGCAAAAATCAGAATATGGAACTGAAGAGCCACTTACACAGTTGCATAAACAAAATTGAGCTGCTGTTTCCCTGTACCTGATCATCTGATTGTCATGCATAATACTATATTGGAAGAGGTACTAACTGGCTGGAACAAACATGAATATGTACAGAACAAGAACATTCAAGTTCTATGGGCAGTTGGAGAGATGGAAAACCTAATGTATCAATAGAGCTGAACTGAAGCAATTGCAGAACTGAAATGAACACTCTAGTTGTCACTAGCTTAATTTATCATGGATAAACTGAAAATGCAGATTATGTCCAAGTCAACCACACAGATTTGCAAGAACTTAACTGAAGCAATTGCATGACATCTTCAGTTCTTAACAGTTTTTGTGAACTGGTATATTTCCCAGGCTTTATACTCAAACAAGTAACATCATTTTCAGGCAATGTTGCTGCCAACGCAGAAACTACAGGAATAGCTGGAGAGATTTTTTGGTTACTACAGAAACACTATTAAGAAACTACACACAAATGCCTGAAACCTTGCAAAGGCTTGAAGATTAACCACACAGATGCAAGGCCTGAAACCTTGCAAAGAGCATACACAGGTGACGAGTTGATTCTCAGTCCAACCGTATCTCGTTTTTGTTTACAACTCTAATCTAAGAAGGCCCAAGCCGTATAAAACTCTAATCTGAAACTGAAACTGAGGCTCTAAGAAATTATCTCTGCTCGGACAGAGTCAAAGGGCGGAGCCACAAGTGTAGGTGTGGGTGCGGCCGCACCCAGCGTTTAAGCAAAGTTTAGTGCTATCATCCGTATAATTACCACACTTGCACCCCCTCATCTCACAAACGTGCACCCACAAAGACACTATTGCACCCCACTTCCATAATCTCTAGCTCTAGCTCACCCTACAGTGATCTAGTGATCTGGTACCATGAGTTTTGGGGGCTGTTTCCTTGGTGGGTAGGAAATTCGATCCGCTGTTGGCACCATAGTCGGACAATATACTGGCGACTTCCTGTGGCGTTGGCGGCGCCGGTATCCATTGACTGCCTGGTAGAGTTTCCCAATGATCCATGGAGGTAGGTGCGGGAGAGGCGGGAGAAGATAAGGCGGCACGCTAGAGCATGAGAGGCAGGTGCGGAAGAGGCAACGCCGTGCGCGGGAGCGGGAGAAGAACGGGACGGACGGCACGCGGGAAGGGCCAAGCGACGCGCGGGAACGGGCGATGAGGGAGCCACGCGCACGGGATCAAGATTTCGGTTGCATCTTAGTGGGTTTTCGTTTTCCTTTCATCTACTTACAAAGAGGGCCGACAGTCTTTCATCAAATTCTTCTTACTTTTTATATTTCTTGCCTTATGAATAATTTAGATGCGGTGACAGCTAAATAATTATAAATAAAAGGTTAATTGAAACTGATGCATCCTGTAGTCTTCCTCCTCACTGGCGTCGCGACAGAGGGAGAGCAAACTACGGGGGCGCTCGTGACGGATTGAGTTTTTTTCCGTGTGAGCCAGGGCAGGGCGAGGAAACGAAGTGCGCGCTCACGACTGGGTTTCTGAAGGCGACGGGTTAAGCAACGTATTACATAGATTGAACTAAAAATTGTGCTTTACAAGACTTGGGTTTGCGGATGTGTATCTAAAATGTACAAGTTGAAAATTATTGACACGCTGCATTCAAGCATTGGTGATCGTATTACATGCTGCAGATAGGGATGTATACACAGCGCAAGCAAAACTGTACGATTTATCAAACTATTAGGGGACTGCTAAAAGGAACTCGGTCATTTGAGAAGCCTCCAGCACTTGATTTTTTTTTTAAAAAAACTCACCACCTCCTTCTCCAACTCCCTGGGGCCAAGCTCATCTCCGGTGAGGCTCGGGGTTGGATTGGAGGCCTCACCGGTGCCTGTCGGACCTAGAAGAAGGGGGAGGTAGGCCACCTGGCGGTGGTGGCGGGAGAGACGGCGGAGGCGGAGGTGGCGGGGACGCCACCGGAGCGTGCGACGGAAGATGGCGGTTGGGCCAGAGAAGGGCGAGGGCGTGGACGACGACAGTGGGGCAGGAGGTGGCCGGAGGGCGGCTATCCGGCTGCGGCGCGTGGAGCGACGGGAAGGACGACGCGTGGGCAAGAGAAGAGAGGCCGGCTAGAGGTTCAAGAAGCTTGGGCAGCCGTTGGATCTCCTGATGAAACGCTGAAAATTCAAATGACCGGGGGGCCCTACAGACAGCCCCAACTATTAGGCGAACAGAAGGCAACAAAGATAATTAATGTAGTCATCATGAGGCAAACGAAAGGCCCTTAGTTAATTACAGTTCAGGACAATAGCCACTTTAGCCGCCCAGAGAAGCCCACTGGAAACACGCCCAGCAAATGAAGCAAAATAGGAGGGAGTATAAAAGAACGGATCCAATCAGTCGGATATGAAGTATTAAACAGAACCTGACACATTTTACAAACAGGAATGACAACCTCACCAGAATGAGCCTTGGACGTAATCAACCAGAAATAGACTATTAATTATACCATCTAACGAGGTAAAAAATAAGGCAACGATAAACGGTAGGACTAAACTAACATAACGCAAACCATTGCAAAGGAGACAATATCACAACACATAGTACGACAAAGGACAGCACAGGAGACTTTGAGTGTCAGATGCCAAGTAGTCTATTACAGACAAGTCCCAATATCATTGGGATGATACATAATGAATTCTGCTAGCCTTGAAGGCAAAGCCCCGAATTTGTTCAGAAGACTGCCTGGATGACCCCAGTGCCATTGGATGTGTGACATTCCGATTTTCGTGGGATCATTCTGAGTTCAACATTTCCCCTGCTGCCATTGCCAACACGGGGCACCACCTCCACACCAGTCAAGACAGCCAACTTCTGCTCAACTAGTTCGTCGCCAGAGTCCCCATTGGCAGTTTTAATGTCAAAGAACCTTGCAATGCATAACTTTCTAGAGCCCAAGTTGACAAGCTGAGGATCATTGCATTGCTTCCATTCTTCTGGACGGTCAAGCTCCTTGCAATCACCTAAGAGCTGTGGCTGAGAATCCATCGAGAGGTTGGCAGCAGCCAATAATACCCGGGCGTTGGCACTAGCAGATAGGCCAAACCAGAGGTTCAGATCAGGGGCATACTCTACCTTGCCGTAGAAGGGTAGCGTCCACTTGCGGACATCACTCCATGTATGGCTATCTGTGTCCAGGAAATAGGTCCCGATGCCCTCGACAGATATGAAAATATGGGAACCGTCACCAATCACACCATAGCAGCTGATCTCTGGGTAGGGATGGCAGAGCGTGGTGTTACAGAGATACGGGGGAAGCGAAAGAGGCTGGCAGACCCACGACTTAAAGAAGCTGTTCGCTCTAGGCTTGCAGTAGACAAAGGCCTCATACTGGTTGTCCACATGCGGTTTCGGAATCCTTTCCATGATGAAAAGGGTACCTCCAGTACCATCTTTAAGGTCATCGACATCCCGGCTGGGTATGAAAAGAGAGATGGGCATGGATTTGGGCTCGTGAAGATGGGGCATAGTCTCCACAAGGCGTGTGTCCGCTTCGAAGAGGAAGCAACGCCCCCAATGGTCTGCGCAGATCACCCTACGGTCAACAAGTGGGAAGCAGTCAATCTTCCATTGCTCGCTCAGATCTGAACGTGATGCTTCGAGGTTGAAGATAGGGTTGGGAAGCTGAAGACTACCCATCTTCAACGCAGCTTCCACTGCCTGCTTATTGTTCTTCTGACTTCCAGCGCCAGCAGCCGATGCGCAGGTGGTGGTGTTTTGCAATCCTTTCGATTCTTCTGATCTGTTTTTATTGTGCGTTTTGTTGAAGAACCGCGCCGGGTCGATGCAGCTCAGCGACCTGGATCCAGGGGTGCCGTTGTCCACGATCAGATTCAGAAACCGCCGCGAGAGGCCCATCGTCGATCACCTCCAGTCAACTTCAAAATTCGAGCAGCCTAGACATCAAAATCAAAACAAAACAAAGAGGACGATTTGTTACGCCCACAAGAGAGCCACACAAGAGGGCCGAAACGATTTTTAAGAGGCAATCTCGTCTGTTCGAGTGTCAGCTACCTAGATCTAGCCATTGTGAGGAAGGTAAGAAGGGACAGGGTACCTTGATCACCGGCACGCAACAGCAAACAGGATTTGACTCCGAAGACGGCTGCACTTCCGACTCAGCAATGCGCGTACAGCTGCAGTGGTATAATCACATGATTCACGCAGATATCAGATATAATAGCGATGAAGTAAAAGAAGAAATTGGCTTTCGATAAAAAATGGATGAGAATGAGGCAAATCTACATGGCCTGGACCTGGTCGATCCAGCCGAGTATGAGGGCGGCGAAGGGTGTAACGAGAAAAGAGGATGAAGCATGTCCACAAGTGGCCTACCTGAGGCGCGCTGGACGAAGGACGGACCAGGGCGAGAGGGAGCTCCCAAGCGCCCTCGAGAAGAATGGCGGCGGGGGTGGGCGTCGCGAGAGATTGGGATAGAATTTAGGGCCTGTTAGTTTTTTTAAGCCAGATTTTAGCCAAGAGGAATATTGCTATTTAGAGGTACTAAATGAAGTCTAATTATAAAACTAACTGCAGAACCCTGTGCTAATTTGCGAGACGAATCTAATGAGGGTAATTATGCCGTAATTAAGCTATAATTAGAAGATGGTTACTGTAGCATCACTCTAGCAAAACATAGCTTAATTAGGCTCGTTAGATTTGTCTCGGAAATTAGCTCCGCGGCTTGACAGCTTATATAGAGGTGGCGTGGGGCCCTCGGTCCGATGGCAGGTTGGTTGGAAAAGCGAAGCAAGCACGGCACCTCTTTTTTTACAGCTTGAGGATTTTACGGGGGCCGTCAATAACCGCGGGTAAATTCACTTTTCCAAGTGGAGAGCAAGGATGCACCGAGAAGTTGGCCTGTTGAAATCATAATTCAAAATCCAGGCCATACGTATGTGGGTGTTACATGGTCATTTTGATCGTGACTACTCATGAAACCACGTTAAAGTTTGAGAAAATTGACTATCATGAACAACGTAAATGAACCATGGAGACACAAAATACGAGGAGACCTTGTCTTAGGGTTTGATTTTACGTAATGAAGTACTATAAGTTTGTCAACTTCTCTGTATTGCTCGCGCCTCGTTGTATCATTAGGATAAAACGAAATGAAAACGAAGCAGTGAACGTCGAAAAAGTAGCATCCCCCTGTTGTTTTCTTCCCTAGAAAAGGGTTTGTTACAAACAAATAAAAGATGAGTAACAAAAGATAACAACTGGAACCAACTGCCCTGCCAGTCAAAAAGAACCAGCAATCCTCTGTACCCGCAAAGAAGAGATATTCTCTGCTACCTTGCCAAAAGAAAAATCATAAAAAAAAGGTTCCTCTGAGACAAATAAAACTGAGATCAGAAAGGAGCACGCTGGGGGTGCTCCTCTCTTCCACCTCCAGCAGCACATACGTAACTGAATGAAATAACTGAAATGCAAATCATACAAGTTGCGGCCAGCAAAATTGTACTAGATCATTGCCAACATATAACCACGCATTTCCATGAGCAAATTAACATCTCTCTCCGCATCTTAACAGCATTGCTCAACGGTGATATGTACAGGAGCATATGATATACCGACAGAAAGTCTTAGAGCTATCAGAACTAACAATTTTTTTCAAGTAAAAAATAAAAACTAGCAACTCTTTTTAAAGCATTTCTACAAAATCCACACCTAACATCTTCGAACTCTGGTTAGAGCATAACTTCTCTCTGTGTGCTTATCCCACTTCATCATTTCCTACAATAATGATCCATGGTGAACACATGTACTACTCTTTCTGTGCTGCATTTGTCCTTGAGGAACCAAAGGTGGCTCTGGTTCATGAAGACTCTGATAAACATAGTTCCAGGAGAATGGTGTCAGTGAGTGAGAAATAAGCAGGTTTCGAAAAGCATCTATCCAGGGCTGTTCGTTTTTTTGCCAAAATTTTAGCCATTTGGAATATTGCCATTTAAAATTACTAAATAAAGTCTAATTACAAAACAAATTGCAGGGCCCCTAGGC
The DNA here is from genome assembly GCA_000970635.1 of Eragrostis tef. NCBI lineage: Eukaryota > Viridiplantae > Streptophyta > Magnoliopsida > Poales > Poaceae > Eragrostis > Eragrostis tef. The sequence goes on along the minus strand of LAPY01001040.1, from coordinate 6,666 downwards.
TAATTCGCGAGACGAATCTAATAAGGGTAATTAAGCCATGATTAGAAGATGGTTACTGTAGCATCACTCTAGCAAAACATAGCTTAATTAGGCTCGTTAGATTTGTCTCGGAAATTAGCTCCTATTTGTAAAATGGTTTTGTAATTAAACTTTATTTAATACCCTTAAATGGCAAGATTCTCCCCTGGCTAAAATTTTAGCCATTTTAACCAGGGGAAACGAACAGGCCCTTAGGGGTCTGGGACGTCTCGAGTACTTCTTTTTGAGCAAAAGTCTCGAGTTACTTCTTTGTCGCGTCGCACGGCCCAGCAAAGGCCCATGCAACGCGCAGTACTCTATGCAGATTTCCTATGTACGTGACCGGACCGAACCAGGGCAGGCTCTCCAGTCTCCACATGCGGCCACAACTTGATCGCCAACCTATACGGTCCGGATCCTTGACGCTTTGAGATTCGTACGGACTGACATCGAATGGCTGGCGAACACTGCGGGTTGAAAGAGAGCACATATTTATGACACGTGTCGCGCTTTGATTGGAGTGGATGAGAGAGGGAAAAAAAGAAACGGATTTCAAATTTTAAACGCATTTTTCTCCTAAACCATAACTCTGTTTTCAAATCCGTTTGAACTTACGTGTTTGTTACAATTAATTCTTCAACATGAGATCCAATATGAATATATTTAAAATTTAAAATTTTCATTAACATTTTAAGTGTACTACGTCAATATTTTGTTTGCACTATGTCAACATTTTTGTTGTCAGCATTTTATTAAAAAGGGTTATTTAGATTGGCGCCATTACAATTTTCACGGAGTCAAAATATGCCATCGCAAAGGTCAAAACCTAGCTGGTGCCCTAACAATTTTGCCTCTCTTAGAAATGTTGAATACTAAAAATTTCGTCAACGTTTTGTGTACTACGTCAATATTTTGTAGGCACAAGCGGAAGCATGCTGAGTTCATAAGTATATAGTTGGGTCTGTTTGTTGAGCTACACATCTAGAAAAATCTACGGATCTCGATTGGGGAATGGGTTAATGGTTTGTGGTTGTCTGATATCATCACTTTGATGCAGTGGCGGATCCAGATGAAAATCGTAGGGGGGGCTGAACTATATAGACGTCAATATTTTTTTTTGAGCACCTTAATGAAAAGTAAGATATTGGCTAATTAAATAAAATTCAAGATACGTAATTAAAAAAATTTATGTTGACAATTTTAAATTATGGAATTCTTTCGTTCCTTACAAAAAAAAATATGGCGACCCTTCAAATTAAAAGAGAAATTGAGGATGATATACCACAATTATTTGTGGCAGCAACATATTTCACTAAATATGATGGTTTTTCATAGCCTTTTACCTTACCAATCAAACCAAATATTCCCCACCAAATTAATTAACAAAATCTTAATTGGCAAGGATCTCCAACGTTTTTTATCTGAGTTCCTCCATTTGAAAATTACAGCAAATGCCAAGGAGTCCCTGCTTTATTGTTTTGGGCCTCCCTACTTTCTTTATTCTGTTTCATTCTCAAAGCCTGATAACAGCCCGTTCGGCCCAGTAACTCTAGTCGTCTTCTTCCCCATCTGTATCGAGGACAAACAGAGAGTCACAGACCGAGACAGCCATTGCCGCCGGTTGGAGCTCAGGTAGTCATGTATCCACGATTAAATTTCTATAACGCCGTTGGATGAGTAGAATGGAATAAAACAGGTATTCTCTTCCTCCTAGGGCTCCCAGTTTTTCCTATCATCTTCCATGTTCAGACGATCCAAGCTCTTTTCCATTGCCGGGAAAATAAAGGAGGGGCTCTAGGGGGGGGATTCGCATGCTTATTTCTCCTTTCCTAGTTGCTGAACTTTGGCTCGTATTGCGTCGTCCTGAATCTCCAGCCGGGGCCAGCGCCCCCAATCTCTCTTCCGTGCCAACAAAAATGGAGGGGGGGCTCAAGGGGGGGCTCCACTGTCCTCCGGCGAGTAGGGGGGGCTTGCCCCCCCCCTGCTGCTCCGGTGGATCCGCCACTGCTTTGATGTTGTTTTATACTTAACCTAGGTTAAATTACTTGATTGTAATAACATACTACAATCGAACTGGATGTTTGTCAAACATGGTCGGTTTTCGACCTATCGAGGAGGCAAGCAGCCTGGCAGTTTCATTACATTAACTCCATTTGTAACTTTCTAATTCGAATGCTTGAATCATGATATTATGCATCTGAATTTATGCACTACAACCCAAATAATGATCTGTACCTTTCTAGAATTCAAAGCTTATTGCCCAAAGAGTACAGCTGCATACTTGATGATTTTGTTTCTGAATGTATTCATCAAAATGCACTACAACCCCAAATAATCTGTAATAACTTGAGTTATCATTTAAAGCTTATTGCACACTTGATGAGTACTGCTACATATCTTGATGATTATATTGTTTTGACTTTGCTTCTATATGCATGTGGAAGGAACAATTAAAATAGAAACACGGCCTAGCTACCAACAATTTCTTCAACATTTTGATTGTTGTTCCTTCTTATCCTATAATGAAACACATTTAGCCCGTAGATGTGCCTCATTCTTCTCAAGCAAAAAATATTTAAACAACAAACCGTGAGCAACTAATACTCAGCAAGACTTACCCGTCAAAATGGCCTTCAAAGACCGACTGCTAGCATGCTGGGGGCTGACCATGGTAATGAAAAAGATTGCATTAAAGAAGCATTAGAAATTGGTCCTTGCTTTTAAATTTTAGCCAAATTAAAATGTTCTTGCATAAAAGTAAATATTAGCAACCTACCCTAAGCAATACATGGTTGCAATACCATTACTTGAAGTTCAATTCAGCAAGTATAAATATCATGATTCACTTCTTACTACGAGGTAACGCAGTGAACAAGTGGTACTTAATAACCGCGAGGGACGGCGATTCGAATCGATTTACACTTGCAGGGAAAACCTTGAATACACAACGTACGCACACTCATGAAGAGTCACGCACGGTAACCTTTCACAAGAAACCATAAAGCCGATCCGAGTTTCACCTCTCCCGGGAACACGTCCTCCACTCGATACTTGTGCTGGCACAAGAACAAATCTGCTGATTAGTGATGTTTTTCATGTGTCACCGACTGCAGCTGGCGACGAAAATTTTGTCATAAATCTTGACTTATGATCTTTTAGGGTTCTCCAGCAGTCGAGCATGGCGAGTCGTGATTTATAACCTCTTTAAGACGCAGACCACACGATGGTGACGGTTTCTCAAACGTCATAAACTGAGCCGAGACTAGCCACTGGCCACATCGGATGGCGATCCGAAGTGGCTGTTGATATGGTATCGCCAATTTTCGTCATAAATTGTGATTTGGCCCTCTTACGACCCAATTTTAGACTTTCGAAATTGATGGCCCGTGTTTTGCTGGGCTTTTCCACCGTAGCTCGTGGGCCAGGGATAGTTGTGGCCCACTTCCAGGCCCAATAACAAAGGTGGGTCCCACCATAAAGTGGGCCATTTTGATACTGTTGGCTAACAGGGTCGGGCCCACATATCAGTGCACATTTCGTCACAGGGGAAAAAAAGGGTCTTGCCGAGCCTCTTGCGGATGCTCTTAGTGGCTGGCGGCAATTTACGGTTGCTATCCAAACAGCCCCTAACTCCCGATTGAGTGAACTACTTGCGCCGGCGGCAATTTTGCCTCGGGGTTCTGGCTAGTTTATATGGGCTCTTGTGCACTGAATGGGCCTTTACCGGGCCGCGCAACGCGAGAAAGAGGTCCTAGAGGTAACCCTAAGTCCCCGAGTCACTCGCAAGAGCACCACCAAGTTCTATAAGGTGCAGTGGAGCAACCACTCTGAGGCCGAGGCCACTTGGGAGACAGCGGAGTTTTTACACTCTCATTTCCCGGATTTTCTACCGTTGAGGTGAGTTTTTAAGTTTTGGTTCATTTTCGCTTTTGATCGTCGTTCTTTCTTCTTCCTTCTTCCTTAATCTCGGGACGAGATTCTTTTAAGGGGGGAGGGCTGTGACACCCCGTGTCACTGGAATTCAAATCAGTGCAAATCGAACTGAACAAAAGATGAAATCCGATCAAATTAAAAATCTCAGAATGCAAAATTCAAACAAGTTCAAACCCATGTCGGTGAAGCAACTCGACTTTTTCTGTGACAACTTGACCCAACCAAAAATCCTAGAGACTGTCCTTCTCAATATCAGAAGTTTGGAGAATTTTTGGAGATTTTTGAAATTCATTTTGATGCTCAAATAAATCCCCAAATTTCCAGAAATGCCTAACCTTGTTTGGCTGCCATTTTAATTCTATTTCGATCTTTCGAATGCAACTGGTTTTATCCTTTTTGGAGGTCATTTGCTAGTTCGATCTGAGTGTCAAAGTTTGGCGAAAAACAGAGTTTGAATAAGTCGGGAAAAAGAAAAGATGCCATAGGGCCGGCTTGTCATTCTCTCCTCTCTCAGTGTGCGCGGAGGGACTTTACCGCCACGTCGCCGCCGGCGTACGGCGACGCCGCGCGGTGCCGGGCCCGCGTTCGCGACGCTCCTCAGCGTCAAAACGCGCCCACGCCTCGCCCCGGCTCCATTCCTCGCGCTCTCCCCGGCCGCAAACCCTAGCCGCCACCCTCTCCTCGCCTTCACCGCCGAGCTCGAGCTCACCTCGCCGCCAGCAAGGGCTTCCCGACCGAGCTGCTTCGTCCCGAGCTCCACCATGGTATC
>LAPY01001039.1:93966-120405 GCA_000970635.1 Eragrostis tef | reverse complement strand
GGTATAAGAATATATATATATATATTATGACAAAATTTTGGTATGGCAGGCCTAATAAATACAAAATGGACGTTATTAGTAACTCGAACTACTTGCTGAAAGATTGAGTACAACGGCCAGCTCCTAATTAATGTATGGTTTTTAATGGAGTAGCCTACCCAAACGTGGAGTTTGGTCCTAAAACTATTTGACAAATTCTTTGACTAGTACGATGGCCACCAAATTATTTGACGAATTTTCTGCGTCATGTGAAGCCATCAGAATAGTGGACCTCAAGCACGCCCTCACTTATGACATGATCCCTGTTTCGCTCATGCATGTCTCGCCCTTTATAAACCCCCCACGCCACGGGGACGCCACACTCATACAGCTTAATTAGAAGTTGGAAGCAGCAGCAGCATGTGGCGTCTGAAGGTGGCGGAGGGCGGCGGCCCGTGGCTGCGGTCGACGAACGGCTTCCTCGGCCGCGCGGTGTGGGAGTTCGACCCCGACCTCGGCACGCCGGAGGAGCGCGCCGACGTGGAGAGGGTGCGCCGCGAGTTCACCGAGCGTCGCTTCGAGCGGAGGGAGTCTGCCGACCTCCTCATGCGCATGCAGGTATACACGAGTAAATGCATGTACAGACGTTCAAAATATTTGATACTTGCACCGTTGCACGGGTACAAAAAGCATAGACTATATACGTGCTATGATGGACAATATATACATCCTTACAAAAAATGAAAAACAATCCACTAATATGAGCGAGATCCTCCAAAAACGTATATTAATGAGTATGGCGCGAACTATTACTATTTAGCTAGCTACTAGTCCTCATTTTTTTTGAAAAAAATCCTCGTGTATGAGATTGAGATGTGCGTTCAGCTTATACACTGAAATTAATGTATTTTATTCGTTCCAAAATATAAGCATTTGTAAGTTTTTGTTTTTGGGAAAAACTAGTGTTGCGAGAAAAACTCGCATACCCCTCATTATAAGCAAAAGATAAGCCCTTTGAATGATTATATTTTAGAACAAACTCCACCAATCTTTATATTTTGAAACAACCCCAGAAATACTCACACACAAAGGATATTTTGAACACTAAAAAATCTTAAATGTTAGAACGAGTAGCGGGACGAACCTGACGCCTACTATGCATGTACAGTTGTCCAGTCACCTTGCAAACTATGCCCATATAATGTGTTGGGCTGCACATCACTGCTTTTACTGCTAATTTTTTTGTTGTTGTTCCAACCATAATTTATTTTCTTGTTTCCTGAACTTTTTTCTTTTTTATTGTTGCATATTTTTAGTTAGTGATAAAAATTTCATTTCACTTTTTATTTTCACTCATAGACTCATAAAGTAACATATATTATCTCGTGGAACACCGCACATAAAGTAACAGAACATACATTCTAATACAACAATGTCAATCAAATAGCAGAACATCACATATGAACTAGGTGAACATTATACTACTATACAAGTGTAATTTGACTGTATAACTACAAGACTGAGTGTCAGCAACTTGTTGGAAGCATAAACACAAGATTTGTGTTTTATATTCACACGATCTGAATTAGTTTTCTTTTAGAGAGAGGGACATGATCTGAATTTATTTTTGGAGCAATACACGATCTGAATTAGGTGATCATCAAAACCATATACTTCCTCCGTTCATTTTTAGATGTCATTTTGGAGTTGGACACAGGAATTAAGGAGAAGTGAAAAAAAGATAGAGATAGAGATAAAGGTGTAGTGAATGGAGGGAGTATTGGGCCTGTTTGGCTGGTGGATTTCTTCCTCCGGCTGGACTGATTGTAGCTGGCGTCGGCTGCTGGCTGGCAAGGCCGGCTCTGGGCCGGGGCAATGAGAGCGACGGCCTAGGGCCCGGCCCAGGCAGGAGCCCCGAAAATTTCTGCATATATAGCGATTCCAACATGGTAGCCTAATTAAAAGTAGGCCCAAACAAACTAGTGCAGCTAACAGGCCGGCAAGCCTAATAAGCCACGTTCAGATCTTTTTCTTCTTGGGAATCCATCGTCGATCGATCGCTTCTCCCGTCTAGCACTTGTTCGTCTTTCCTTCAAAGGCGGCGATCGCCTTCTTTCGTTCGCCTCTTCACATATTGCCTGATAACTCCTCGTTTTTTATTCCCAAAATTCTTGTTCTTCTATAGTCTTTGAAATTTCGCCTTCTTTAGTCTTTGAAATTTCGCCTTCGATCACAGTTCCCGACTGCCCGCAAAGGGGCAAATCAATTTTGTTCTTCTATTGGTTCATGTGTGTTGATGTCTCGTGATCTGGGACTTTGGACTCACTGTTCAGAGTTCAGTTCAAGGCAGGACTAAGGTAAAATCCAGGCTGTAGTGTTGTGCCTCTTAATTTGTTAATTGCCTACGTCTTCCCTATACTTAATTAATTAGTCTATGTTTTCCCTTTCTAGTTAACAAATTTTAGGCTGAGGAAGCATGCCTAGGAAATCTAGTGTTGCAAAACGGAAGAACAGAAAACATGGAGATCAATTTTTTAAGCCGCAAAATGGTGCCATATGTAAGTTCTTTCTTCCCAATTAATGCAAGGTTATATTGATAGTCTTGAGGAGTTAATTAAAAGACTCTGGTAACGAACAACATGACCAACAACCTCTTATGCAAGGGAATGCTAGTGTGTATGAACATTCTAATGAAGAAAATAAAGACAATGACGCTAGAGAGCACTAAATTTTAAAGCATTCTTCTTATACCGAAAATATGGAGCCGGCCGTGATATTTTTTCCTCACTGTTATATATATTTTGTCAATAAATTATATATACGTGTAACCTTAAGGACCCCAACATCATGTTCGCCCCAGGGCCCACGACAATATAGAGCCGGCCCTGCTGGCCGGTTGCTCCTGTCTCCCAAGAGCAGCCGCAGACCAGCCAAAAGTGCACCAGCCGAACAGGCCCATTGTGTAATTTAGATAATGTATAAGGCGGGCCGCTCGTGACCTCGCACTCCAAGGCCAGCCTGCTGGGCCTGTCGATGGGCTGACGGGTAGTGGCGACGGAGAGCGAGCTAGAGGGTAGCAGCATTGGGCGGCGCTTCTCCTGGCGGCGGAGGATGCATCGCCGGCGAGAGTGGCCGCCGGGCGCAGCTGAGGTGAAGGTCTGGCGCGAGCCTTGGGACAGCAGCATGACCCGAAGCGGCCGCGTTGGCCAGCTGGGTCGTGAGGGGAACAGATTGTTAGTGCTCGGCGTGGAAGGTGAACGTTATTGCGGTTTCATCTTTTGCCCTGCTTGCTTCTCTGGTTCCCCCTAGCGATTGAAAAAGCGCTTTCTGCAGCTATTGCTCATCGATTTATGTTCTTTTTATAAGGAATAATCAATTTCTGCTCTTCAATTTTTCTGACGATTAAGTTGTCACTTAGGAAATTGTTTGATGATTCTTACACACTTTTATAAACACATTTTGTAGAGTATTTTTGTACGCAAGTGCGTCATTTTCTTTTTGGCAAATGTGATCTATCAGAATCTCGATCATGATTTTTTTAGTTATTGCAGTGTGAGAAGCAAAACAGGCATCAACATGATGTGCCGCTTATCAAGCTTCAGGAAGATGAGGAGATCACTGAAGAAATTACCCTTAACTCATTGAAGCGAGCTCTAGATGAGTTCTCTTCTCTGCAAGCGAGTGATGGGCACTGGCCTGGTGATTTCAGCGGGATCATGTTCATCATGCCTGGCTTGGTGAGCCTTAATTTCTGCACACTACATCATGTGTATTTTTTTCTGGTCCAATAACCGGCCGTTGTTATCCGTTACTACCCGCATACTGACCAGCACAAAACGTGTGTGCGTTAATTTCCAGATATTTGCTATGTACGTCACGAAATCACTCAACACCGTCATATCACCGGAACATCGGCATGAGATATGCCGCTACATCTACAACCATCAGGCAAGCCATATTTCCCTTGAACTATGTCTGTATTCAAGGCCTTGGTTGGATGTACATTAGAATCATGCAAAATACTATCCAATCAATCTTTTATTTCTAATCGATGCTTTTCAGTAATTTTGGACTGCTTCGAACAGGTTTGTTTAGCTCCAAATGCATAGTATGCACATATAAGGTCCTAATTCCTAAGGAAAGAGTATTTTTTTCCGTAGAACGAAGATGGTGGATGGGGCACGCTTATAAGGAGTTCCAGCAGCATGTTTGGAACATGCTTGAACTACATCACACTGAGGCTCCTCGGTGAGGACCCAAAATGCAAGAACAGTGCATTGGCGAAAGGACGTGCTTGGATTCTATCCCGGGGTGGTGCAACCTTAGTGCCCCAGTGGGGAAAGATATGGCTTTCGGTATTGCCTCATGATCCATATAACTATTTTTTTATTATTACATATCTGGATTCTGGAGTTTTCTTGGGTATTTTTTTTAAAAAAATACACCATGATTCTTATCTGTCATATTTTACCTCTATATTGGCCTCGCTAACATTACTTTCTTTGTTATCAATTGGAGATACTTGGAGTGTATGATTGGTCGGGAAATAATCCAATTTTCCCTGAACTGTGGCTCGCTCCTCAATTTCTTCCATTTCATCCAGGTATATATTTTGTGTAGTTGTTTCCATTCCAACTCCAGGACATACATTGGCAAGTGGATTAAGTGAAATTTGATCTATCTTTTTTTTAGGAAAATTCTGGTGCTTAACTCGCATGGTTTATCTGCCAATGGCATATCTTTACGGCAAGAAATTTGTTGGACCAGTTACAGCTACTATATTGGCCCTACGAGAGGAGATCTATGACACTCCATATGAAAAGATTGATTGGAGTGAGGCTCGTAATGCCTGTGCGAAGGTTAGTCGGATTCCTTCTGGTTGTACAGTTCTATTTTCCCGAACACGCAGGGAAGCTGCGTATCATTGCGTTAACAAGAAGTAGCATACAACACACGCTCGCACGCTCTGTAGGACCTCCTACAGTTCCAACAGTCACTATCTACATGCGTGCCCTTCGGTGGTGAAAACATTGAGGAACAAAATTCTCAAGAGCCTACTAATGAAGAGATCTAACTATGAACTTCATTCCATCTATACCTTTGTAAGTCCATAGGGTGTAGATGAACGGTTCAGAAAATCAGCGCCCAAAAGGGAAAGACTAATTGGCCTGGACAAATCTCCCATATTAGGCCTGCAAATTAGTGGGGAGTGATACTATTAGGCCGTGCTTTCTGATAGTTGGCCAGTTTAACTACGCTCCTTCCAGGAAGGAGAGAGCAGTTATGCAAAACAACCAGCAAAGTAGTCTTGAATTTTATTTTATTTCCTTTTACTGGTTTCTGCAAAACATCGAAATGTAAGACTGTAAATCTCTGCATGTGGTTTCTGTGTTGTGCTGCGCTGTGCTGTGGAGCCTAGTTCACGAGATATTTGCCATTCCATGTGTGATCTTTGTTGTTATGAATCCTAAAAATATGCTCTCAATTAATAGTAGCACCTGAAAATAGAAATAAAGAATTTTTTTTAAAAAGCCACTGCAATGCCAAACAGAGCCTAAGTTTGGCTTAGATAGCTCCACTCGCAACAGTGTGCTACTTGTGACAAGTTCTTCAGCCTCATTTTCTGTCCTTTCAGGAGGATCTCCTTTGTCCACGTACACGGTTGCAAAATGTTGTTTGGACTTCACTCTACAGGTACGTGGAACCAATGTTGAGCAGCTGGCCTGTCAATAAGCTGAGAGAGAGAGCGCTGGAAAACCTCATGGAGCATATCCATTATGAAGATGAAAACACACAGTACATCTGCATATGCTCTGTGAATAAGGCAAGTATCCAAAAAAAGTGGATTTCTCATTACCAGAACATACCTGGCTATATATGCTGATGTTCTATTATGGTGGTATAATAATTGATTCTTGTGCTCATGATCTAATAGATGCTCTGCTGTAATGGTTCTTTTCAATTATCGTTTGCTTGGTGGACTGCTTTTTGATGCCTGATTGCCTGCTACTATTGGTTACTTTGGTATTCAGGCTCTAAACATGGTCTGCTGCTGGGCAGAAGATCCAAATTCAGATGCATTCAAGCTTCACCTTGCAAGGATACCTGATTTCTTGTGGATTTCAGAAGATGGCATGAAGGCACAGGTATAAATTTTCTATTTTTCATTCACACTTCTTGTACTTGCTAACATTTATGTCACACTGGCATGAAGGTGTACTATTGCTAGTCCGCTGCTTTATAACCATATATGTTAAGCTTGGAATCTTTCCCTTAGGCTGTTCACTGTTGTCATTGCTGCAACTTTTTCCAGAAGTAATAGTAACTTACTTTCAACGTTGTTCATTGCACATTTAGGAGGCATGCAGATCTGGGACGAAGGGAGTAGTAGGTATTAGAGCATTTGATAAGGAGTCCCTTAAAATCACCGTAGAAGTTATCGTATGATGATAAATATGTTGGGCATGTTGAATGTGCATCAAGAAGGTTTCCTCATTGTAGGATATTACTATGTTTGAAGCATATTTTGATGTGCTATCATGATAGGTATATGATGGATGTCAGAGCTGGGAGACAGCATTCATAATTCAAGCATATTGTGCCACAGATCTAGTCCATAAGTATGGTCCCACTATTCAGAGAGCCTATGAGTTCATGAAACATTCACAGGTTTTTTTGTTTAACTTCAAATTGTCTTGTCTATATAAACTGACCATTGGGGACGATAACGTAGTAAACATTCATGTTCTTACTTGAAGGTTCTGAGGAATCATCCTGGAGACCAAGTTTACTGGCATCGCCATAGATCGAAGGGTTCATGGACTCTTTCGTCTGCAGACAACGGATGGGCTGTGTCTGACACTACAGGAGAGGCACTTAAGGTTACTCCGTTCGTTTATAGTTTCTCCTTTTCCTTGTGCGGTGCAGATGTGTAAAACAAGTCATTGGCTACTAAGTACCACATGCCCTAATCTTAACCAGTGAATGTAGAGTGTGTAAACAATACCTAATAAAAGTCTCATCTTAATGTGTTCATTCCAATGCTTTCTAGAAGAAATTACAAACCTTTTTTTCAGGCTGTACTGTTGCTGTCAAAGATTTCGAGCAACCTTGCTGGGGACCCAATAGAAAGTGAAAGGCTGCTTGATGCTGTTGATTGCCTTCTCTCTTTTGTGGTACGGATTCTCAAGATTGAATCACAGACATGATATTGCGGTTTCATATATTCATTCTTATTGTTCCACCAAAAATTGTATAAAACACTTCCTAAAAAAATTGTATAAAACACTTCCACTGACTTCTTTTGTGTATGGCCGGGACATGATGATTCATATTAGGTATGTTTCTGTACGTCATGGAAATTGCAAATATGACAATTTACACCCGCTGTTACACCGTAAATCTGTTACCAATCCAATTATAGGACAAAATTTAAGCAAATAATTCTGTTATGGAACTAAATATTATGAATGTGGTTATGAGTCTGAAGTCTTCACATGCAATTGGCACAACTTTTCTTCACCATTCAATAGTTTGTTGTTACTAAATCCTCCTTGCCACATCCCTTGGAAATTCTAGCTGTGTTTCCATTGTTCTTAGCTTGGAAGATCATTTGTTAATTGCTAATCATTCTATGTTGTAGAACAAAGATGGTACATTTTCCACATACGAGTGCAAAAGGACTTCGTCTTGGATAGAGGTAAGTTCCAACTGGCTACTGCTCATATATGTTCTTGTTATGTCCCATTTGCGAGATGACCCTGCACAGGTATATTCAGTATTTTATTTCAGTACATCTTTCTTTTTCCAGTTCCACTGTACTGACATTTTTACCCTGTTAATCAACTAGATTCTGAATCCTTGTGAGAGTTTTCCAAACATGGTTGTCGATTATCCGTAAGTAACGTAAATGACATATGTAGAAAAAGTTCTGCATAAAAAGCTTTCAATTCAGCTAATAAAATTAACTGGTGTGCCACAAAATTGGCAGTTACCCAGAATGCACCTCTTCGGTGCTTCAAGCTCTCATACTGTTCAAAGAATCATACCCTGGTTACCGCACAAAGGAAATTGAAAAATCTGTCAGAAATGCAGCTACATTTATCGAGAACAAACAAGAAGAAGATGGTTCATGGTTTGTCTGATGCACCATTTTCTGATATACCTTAGAGAATTTCTGTTTCTTCAATTGATAACAAATTAGCTGTTTGGCAGGTTAGGCACTTGGGGCGTATGTTTTACGTATGGTGCCTTCTTTTCGATTAAGGGTTTAGTTGCTGCTGGAAGAACATACGAGAACAGCTCTTCCATCAGGAAAGCATGTCACTTTATATTATCAAAGCAGCTCGGTACTGGTGGATGGGGAGAAAGCCATGTCTCTAATGAAACTCAGGTAACAAATTTTCGGTTTCCTTCTAATTTTCTAGATCCTTTGAGTTATGCTTTGCCTGGCAAGTGTTGACAAGGACACACAATTTCTGTGCGTTGAACTCGTTGACAATATAAAAAACAAACTGGGATGTATGATAGATTATGGTGAATCTGGCTTAGTTAGCATGGATATACATCATTGTTCGTCCATCGCACCTACTCTATTTGTTTGCAATATTTAATGCAACAACACCTTAAGTCCAAACTTTGTGAACTAATTTCTAGAATCTAGTGTCAAGTCTTTGCATTTACCATCTTTTAACTTCTCTTTTTCGATCTTTGTAATTTTATATAGGCTTATGTAAACTTAGAAGGTGGCCGTGCTCACGCAGTGAATACTGCTTGGGCAATGCTTGCTTTAATTTATGCTGGACAGGTATATTTTGTTTCGTTCTTTATTTATTTGAGAAGAGTATGCAGTTTATCATTTATTCACACGCCTATATTTCAATACCAGTTTGAGAGAGACCCAACACCACTACATCGTTCTGCAAAAGAATTGATCAATATGCAGTTGGAGACTGGAGAGTTTCCCCAACAAGTAGGCTTTCATTTTCTGTATTTTGATAGCAGTACTTTGACACGTGAACTTGTTATGCTTCGTTTAATTTCAGCAGAACATTGATGGAACATAGTGTTGAGGCCCACAGAAAAATTCTACTATATGGCACATTAATTATGCAAGGAATGAAACAGCCATCTTTTTTCACAATTATATGAACATGCGGTCAACTATATATTGATGATTGAAAATATGTAAGTGCTTAGCAAAAATGTTTTCATGATCGGACAAAATACTCCCTACACATTTGAAATCGATAACATGAGCTGCTTTGGCATATGATACAACGACTTATTGAATTAATCATATACAAGGCAGAAACACGATATTCAAGAGATTTATCATGTTTAACTATTACTTCATGCTTTATCTGGTGCGTTGAGAACATTTGAAAGAACCTAGTTAGCTATTTAACTGATGCGTAATCACACATGCATTTTGACTGTCTGATATAGCTGCTTCAGAATTATTTATGTTAGTTTTGACTGTCTAGGGTCATCGAATTTCTTACTTTTGCTTGCATTATGATGATAGGAACATGTTGGATGCTTCAACTGCTCCCTTTTCTTCAATTATCCAAATTACCGCAACTTGTTCCCCATTTGGGCTCTCGGCGAATACCACCGTCATCTCTGTGCAAAGAAGAGAAATGGTTCCATGTGAGCATCGCATGATGACAATCAGGTGCATGACTATGATGTAGCATACACACCGGATAACCCTATAAATATTGGCCTACACAAATTTACAATGTTGTATCTCCAAGGTATAAGCAGAATGAATATTGCTTTTCATGTATGTCACTGTGTGACATATATGCTTTTATATATGTGAGGTTGTAAAGCGAACCAGATGTTGTATATTTCCATCACCATCAGTCTTCACCTAGAATACAGTATATGCAAGTTGAATCACATAAGGATGTTGAATAAGCATATATGGAAGGATTCTAATAGCATCTCCTTGTCAAAAGCTTTCATTCGTGTTGTGGATGTTTATGTACAGCAAGGTTGAGGTATCGGCTTGCTGCAACCTGCAAAACTTGTGCTGTGGCATCAAGAGTCTAGTTAGCCTGATGGGTGGACATGCTTGATAGAGGGCTGTAAAAGGAACAAACTGGTATATGACGCACTAGAAGCTAGAAAAGTACTAGCTCCGAACCAGCTTTCCAGCTTTAGTTTATTTTCTCAAATGTAAGCTTTTCATAACCCAGTTAAAAGGCAGTATAAGTTGACTCAAACAGGATTTTTTTTGACCGAAATCAACACAAACATAAGGAAAAATATGTCTTGGATCATGACCAGTGAGGCTTGTAGCAATCAGATTATATGTGTGCTGTATTATCCTCCCCCCACCCACCCACCCACCCACCCACCCACACACACAACAACAACAACAATTTCCCATGAATTTTCATTTATCTCCCAAATAAAACTGAGTCTGGGTCTAAATTTATAAATGCATGTTGGTCACTGTATCATCAATATTTTTGGATTCTGCACCGGATATTTTGCTTTTATATGCAACCTTATGGAGACATATGTCACTGCTTGGCACAGTAGACAACGACCAGCAGTGTATAATACTAGTAGCATTGACGTTTAATAAAATCAATAAGGGCTCGCATGTGTCATAGGGTGTCACAGGCTGCAAACTTGGCACTTGGTCCACCCATGTGATTTTGAGGCTGAACAGACATGAAATATACAGTAATTTGAATATACCAGTCACAAGAGCAACTTTGGCATTGCATGCCTGATAAATATGTGGGCCTCTCCCAAGACTCGACATAATCGGCATGCACTTAATTATGCTGTGCAGCACATCAGAGATCGATGATTGCTAACTCGAACGGTATTTGCTGAAAGAAGACAAAGGCCAGCAGACCAACCAGCCACTCCTAATTAAGGGAAATTGCTCGCTAATCCATATAGTAGTGATCATGTATGAAAATAATGCCCCTTTTGGTTAAAGGGAAAATTGCAAAAGTCACTTGCAACTTGGGGGGTATATACCCACCAACAAGAATTTTTGTCAGTCTCCCTCCTACAAGTGTCTATGGGTTTTTATATTTCCCTCTGATAGCTTGACCAGACGACATAGCTAGCTCTTCTTGGATCGGATCTGCCTACAGTCCGACACAGCAGGTCAAGCTATGATTTTTTGGACCTAATTCTTCTTTGTTGGTCCAAAAAATCATAGCTTGACCGGACGGCATTTTTGGATCGGATCTGCTTACAGTCCGACACAAACGTTACCGAAGTTTGGTACTGCTAGTAATTAACAAACCCTTGTGAAGTTTGTACCTCTTCTACTGTGCTCTCCCATCTCATGCATGCAATTCGGGCACCTAAAAGAAGAGCAAAAACCGAAGTCCGAGCGTATCAGATAGCATTGGGCATGAATGGAGGCATTAATTCCCAAGCGCTAGCTTCATACCGTACTGCACAAGCTACATGGCACAGGTTGGCACCGAAGCCTCCTCTTTAAATTCTGCTCAGGATCATCCTGTGCACACACCGACGATTCATTGGATTCAGGGAGAAGCCATTCGCACCGACGATCAACTTCTCCATGAAAACATTGGTGGTGGACGCATCGTCTTTGTTTGCACGTATATATGTGTTAGAAGTCAACAAACTATAATGGCCATCAAGAACACGTTACATACTACATTTACAAATTCTTGACGGGGAAACTAAAAACAACGAGCGTACCGCCATTAGATTTTCTTTGCCTTCTCATGTACTTCCACTTTTTATGTTATTTATGCACATCAAGAAAAACGACAAAGCATGGATTATTTTATCTCTGCAATGTGGAAAGCGAGATGGGGCAATAGACTCGATAATGATTTTATTTCCAAAAAAAATAAGTTTAAGAATATGTTAAAATTAGAGGTTACAACTTGTTTTCCAAAGCTAGATTTTCGTAACCTGTTTGTTTCAACTTTCTGGTGGATAAGTCAAAAGAAGCGTAATCAGACAAGCACTAAGTTTTTAAAACAGAAGTCAACAAAAACATAACGAAAATATATATGATTGTGTGCAGTATTTTAATGTTGTCACATTTTCCCACGAGTTTTCATTCTTATATATCTTCCAAAGATAGAACCTATAACTCATATATGCATGTTTGTCACTTTATCATCTACTATATTTTTGGATTTATTAGAATTTATATTTTCAAAGATTTTGTACCACTCCACTGAAAGGGTGAATATATTTTTGCTTTTATATACATGCAGCCTTATGAAACATATCATTTCATGGCACCCTAGATAACTCCTTCAGCAGTATATATACTGATAGTAGCATTGATGTTTAAAATTAGTAATTAGGGGCTCGCATGTGTAATATGGCATCACAATTCACAAACTGTGCAAAGTTGGAACTTGCTTCCACACCCACGTGATGTTGAGGTTGAACAGACATGAAAGATAGAGTATACTGTATATGAACACTATACCAGAACAAGTGAACAAGTTTGGCATTGCATGCCTAATAAATATGTGAACCTCCAACCAAAAACGGGCATACACTTAATTATGCTGCAGCACACGAGAGGTAGATGGCTCCTAACTCAGTACCATTTGCTAAAAGACAAAGGGCAGCAAACCAACCTGATACTCGTAATTGATAGGGAATTAAATTGTTCGCTAATCCATATTTATTGTAGTAGGTGATCATGTATATGTAAATAGGTTTCCTTTTGTTCAAATTATTGACTGCACGTCGATGAGCTTATTATGCTTATCCTACCATATGCTTGGCCAAGGAAAAAATGTTTTGGATCGGAGCTGCCTACTAGTACTGCCCAACACACAAACGTGCACTTCTGCCTACTAGTACCGCCCAACACACAAATGTTTTGGATCGGAGTTGCCTGCTATAGTACTTACCATCCTGCTGTGTTTCTTCCATGCATGCATGTACATCAGCATTGGGCAATGGACATGAATGAAGGCATTAAAATTCCCAAGCTGCAGCTAGCTCCCACACCGTACGGTACTACGTGGCACCGCTTGTTTCGCTCGCCCCCTCTTTTAAATTCTGCTCCGATCGAGATCGCACGCCGATTCATTCACGCATCGATCGCGCGCGTCCCGTCGTGTACCCTTCCCCTTGTCTTCCGGCGTTGCGCTGCACATCTGCAGTTGCTGAGGCCTTGCAGGTGCTAGTAGTTTTTCGGCCACTCGATCGCAGCTTGGAAGCTTGAAACATGTGGCGTCTGAAGGTGGCGGAGGGTGGTGGCCCATGGCTGCAGTCGACGAACGACTTCGTCGGGCGCGCGGTGTGGGAGTTCGACCCCGACCTAGGCACGCCGGAGGAGCGCGCCGACGTGGAGAGGGTGCGCCGCGAGTTCACCGAGCGTCGCTTCGAGCGGAGGGAGTCTGCAGACCTCCTCATGCGCTTGCAGGTAGGCATGCATACATATATGTGCGGCAGGGGCGAAGCTAGAACAAGCCAAAGGGTGGTGCCAAATGCACAAATTAGAAGATAACCTGGTGCCATAATGGTTAAAATTAAACACTCTAGTGATGAAAGTTTGAGTTACCCTGGTGCCAGTGCACCAGGGAAGCACAACGTGGCTTCGCCACTGTATGTGCGTACATGCATCTCTATAGACGTAGACCTATATGTATACATGGGCGTGCAAAGTATTTTAATTATGAGCGACCGTCCAGGTTGCTAGATATATCGATCATGCATGCATGGAATCTTTAATTACGAATCCAACCGCAGTGTGCAAAGCAAAACAGGGGAGGCCACAGACGTGATCTGCCACGCATCAAGAAGCTTGAGAAGGATGAGCAGGTCACTGAAGAAATCGCACTGAACTCGTTGAGGCGAGCTATGGATCAGCTCTCGTCTCTGCAGGCGTGCGATGGGCATTGGCCTGGTGATTACAGCGGAGTCATGTACATTATGCCTGGCATGGTGCGTACGCAACAGTATCCACGTTTTTAATTCATTTCTGTTATCTAACTAATTGGGTTTTACTTGCAGATATTTGGCTTGTACGTCACTGGATCACTCAACGCTGTCCTATCACCGGAGCATCAGCGTGAGATAAGCCGCTACATCTACAACCATCAGGCATGGCATATATAAGTACTGCTACCTAGCTAGTATATATCTTTGAGGTTTTGTCGTTTGGACGACCCGAGATTTTGATTCACAAACAAGTTCAAATTTGCACCATTAATTATACTGGGCCACTAACTCTGCACAAGGTTCTTATTCGTGTCTCGGATGGGGAAAAAAAATTCCTGTAGAACGAGGATGGTGGATGGAGCGACTCAGTTGTTCGGGACAATAGCAACATGTTTGCCACGTGCATAAACTACATCGTCTTGAGGCTTCTCGGCGAGGAGCTCGATGACAAGAATAGTGCATTGGCTAATGGGCGTGCATGGATCTTATCCCACGGTGGTGCAACTCTGGTGCCCGAATGGGGAAAGATATGGCTTTCGGTATACCAGGAAAATTCTTGTGTCATGTTATTAGGATCCTTTCATTATCATCACGAACAGAATGTATCACATGCTTGTCACTCTTGTTCTTCATGTTATATAACTAACGTTTTTCTTTTTCGTTGAAAGATACTGGGGCTGTATGATTGGACTGGAAATAATCCAGTTTTCCCGGAGCTATGGTTGGTTCCCCGGTTTCTTCCATTTCATCCAGGTATGATCTCTTCCAATTGGTGACAGCAGTCGTCGCAGCCTGTATATATGATTGGATACTGTACAACTGCCCCATGGTGTTCCGTCCTTTTGCAGGGAAATTTTGGTGCCTAACACGTATGTTTTATCAGCCGTTGTCTTATCTTTACGGCAAGAAATTTGTTGGACCGATTACACCCACTATACATGCAATAAGAGAGGAGATATACAACACTCCATACGACAAGGTTGACTGGAGCGAGGCTCGTAGCGCCTGTGCAAAGGTTTGTCAGATTATTCCCAAGTGTTATGCATGCTTCACTCATGGTCAGTTCGCCCTGGTTAACTAGATGCCATCGCTGGGCAAACTAGTCGACTTCGAACGAGGGAGTTGAATACTTGATTTGTACAGTGTGGTTTTGCTTGAAACTTCGAGTGAGGGAGTTGAATTCTTATTATGAAACTTCTACGGGCCCTAACCGGAGTAAATTTTTTTTTTTTTTGAGAACAGAGTAAATAAAACTTGGGCAGGCCAGGCAAATCGCTGAGCGCGGTTCCTCAAAGAAAAAAAAGGCAAATCGCTGAGCTTTGCCTTAGGTCGGCCCGCTGCTTCCACGTTTCTTTGACCAGGCTATATCTAGATTAAATGGGCTTTGAGTGGGCCGTGCTTTTGCATTATGAGTGGGCTTGTTCAAGGCGAGACATGTGATGAGTAATTGGCTGGCTGGGGCGAGCGACTGGTTAACTCGTAACCGTGTGAACTGTGAATCCGGGTGCCAATGGCGTGCGCTTCCGCCGGAGGCGACCACGCTGACCGGCGGTTGCGGCGGCTACAAGCGGACGACGGCGCGTCGCCGGTGGCTCCTCGCTCGTCTTCCCCGAAGCCGCTGTACATTTCTCTCTCTTCCTCCTTATCTCTTCTCTATCGCACACGCGCACGCGATGGTGTCTGTGGAAAAAAAAAACGATTGAAAAAGCGCACAGATCAGGAAAATATGGCTAAACAGGTGGTGATCGTAGCTAAACACTAGATACCGCTGTTCGCTAGCATGATTTGAATCTACTTATAATTTTTCTGTAGTTTCCGTGCGAACCATCGCAGAGTGGGGATACCCTACTTCGGTAAACGTAACAATTCCCACCCTGACCCTTACTCCAGTGCCGACCTTGCATTTTGTAAAAAGGAAAAAATGTCATTAAAGGCGTTTCTTCACTATAGAGTTTCTGTCTGTTGAAGATTACAATATCTTTTTACCTAAGATTTTTTCTTGATTTATCGTAGTGGTTGATCCACTACTCTGCTCTTTTGTTTTCCCCTTCTTCTGTCATTCCAGGAGGACATCCTCTGTCCTCGCACAACTTTGCAGAATGTTGTTTGGACTTCACTCTACAAGTGTGTGGAGCCAATCCTCAGTAGTTGGCCTATCAGCAAGCTGAGGGAGAGAGCTCTGGGACACCTTATGGAGTATATCCACTACGAAGATGAGAGCACACAGTATATCTGCTTATGCGCTATGAACAAGGTAATGTTTGGTCAAGTTAAGGTCTCATTACCTAAGCATTACCTGGCTACTTTGGAATTGGTCTACGCTACTGAGTTGCCCTGATTAATGGTTATTGATTCTTGTCATGCTTTATGCTTTAGTTTAATTCAGCTGCAATGGTGCATCAAAACAACATGAATATGTGTGAGTTGGGGACTGTGGCTCGGTGCTTGCTAATATAAGTTATTTTTCTGTATAGCCTCTCAACATGGTCTGCTGCTGGGTAGAAGATCCTAATTCTGATGCATTCAAACGTCACCTTGCTAGGATACCTGATTTCTTGTGGCTTTCAGAAGATGGCATGAAGTCACAGGTATAAGATGATCCTCTTCCCATGCAACTCTATAATTGCTTGTGTGCTAGAACTATAAACACAACTTTTGTTCGATAATTCTTTTTTACAAACTTTATGTTTCACTGGCATGGGTGATGATTGCCCTTTATGTCGCACCTTTTCCTTTTGTACTAACTGATGTCAGTACAGGTGAAAATCATATATTCAGCTAGGAAGCCTTTTTTTGTTTTACTATTGCCTCCATTATAGTTTCATTGAGGAGAAACAAATCCGTTGCAAATGTGTACGTAAGCTTGAACAGTAACATATGTTTGTCCTTCATATCATGCTTCATCATACTAGAAGCATTATAAACACAGATGGTCCATATGTGAATTGTGTTTTTTATTAGTCATACAATAGAGAATTTTGCATGTTATCATTTGTACTTTTAGTTGCTGCCGCACTTTATCTTCAAACGATGGAAGTCACTCATTAAGAAGCTCTAATGAAAACGATTATGATGTTTTATCATGATAGGTATATGATGGATGTCAGAGCTGGGAGACATCACTAATACTTCAAGCATATTGCGCTACAGATCTTGTAAATGAGTACGGTCCAACTCTTCAGAGAGCACATGAGTTCATGAAGCAATCACAGGTTTTCCTTTTTGCCTCCAACCTATCTTTGTAAATAAGACATTGCACAAAACATTCAAACTCTACACACCATATGTGACTTGAAGGTTCTGAGAAATCACCCTGGTGACCTAAATTACTGGCATCGCCATATATCCAAGGGTTCGTGGACTCTGTCATCTGCAGACAATGGATGGAGTGTATCTGACACTACAGCAGAAGCACTTGAGGTTACAATACACTTCTTTAGTTTTTCTTGCATTAATTTAGTAAAGTGAAATAATTATCCAAAAAGTATCACATAACCTAATCTAAATTGGCGTCTGTAGAATGAAGCACAACAACAATATCCTCAATTTGATATTTCTCGATTTTCATTGATTCTACTGTCTTGACTATTCTATAAAATGCTTATGCTTATAATTCTATCCTAGGCTGTACTGCTACTATCAAAATTCTCAAGAAACCTTGTTGGTAATCCAATACAAAAGGAAAGGGTGTATGACGCTGTTGATATCCTTCTCTCTCTTGTGGTAAGATTTCTCCAATATTAAATCATGACATGATCTTCAGTCTGCTTTGCATAGTCCAATACTTGCATCCAGTTTCTACTTTGAAAATTTTAGCAGTGGAAAACTGTTATGTATACATGTTCAGTTTCGCCAAGCTTATGAGGGGTTTTTTTATTTTTGGAAAGATAACAATGATAATGTGTTTTAATAGATGTGAATAGCTATCTCCCAGAATAAAATTTTTATGTTGTGGCTATGAATTTGAAATCCATGAAGTTGTACAAGTTTTGATCATTTTTGGATTGTCTAGTAATGAACTTCTAGGAATCAGCACTATTTTTTTGTTAAAATATCATGCTGACCATTCTTCTAAACAGCGCAGATCATTCTGTTTATTTTGTAGAACAAAGATGGTTCCTTTTCAACATATGAATGTAAAAGAACTTCTTCTTGGATAGAGGTAAGTTTCTACAAGCTGCCCCTCTTATACATTTTGCTATATCTCGTCAGGGTAGTCTCTTATTATGTTGATAATAGTACAGTAGTTGATTAGTTCCATATTGTTCTAGTTTCCCGTGGGCTCTTATCATTCTTGAAGATAAACAGAATACAGAAATAACAAACTCTCCATCTCTCCCTCCCTCACTCTGTGCACATCTAATAACATTCCACTTCACATTAACGAATGGAGAAAAAACATTTACAAAATATTATTTATACCTTTTTTACTGCCAGACATTTTGTGTTTATTTGCTCATTAAGGTTTGTTTATACCATATCTCATAAAAAATGTTGTGTGCATGACCACCGTACGACTAGAGCTAATAGCTACCTAATATGATACATGCTAATGGCGGATTAGTACTAGCCGTAGAGCTGGGTCGGATGCCCGGTCGTACGATAACAGTTCTCATCTCTCATCATATCACCATTCATTTATTTTTCCCAAGGTTTAACCAATTCAGTATTATTACTTTTTTTGCGTCGTACTCCCTCCATACCACGATTAGAGGGCGTTCTGGGGCCGTTTTCGTTTTCCCAATAGAAGGCGTCGTGAGTTTTCCTTCCGTTTCTACCCCCGTTGCATTTACGTCGAGCCCGCACGCTCCCTTGGCTTCCGCGGCGTGAATTAAACGACGGCTTTCGATCTCCTGGCACGGCCAACAATTCTCGCCAATCCCCTCGCTCTCCCTTTCTCCAGCATCGAGGCAATGGCTCGCGCGCCGCGGTCGCTCTCTCGCGGGCGCCGCTCCGCTCATCAGGTCGACTTCCTCGTCGGCGTCGCTCACCGGCATGCATCGCTCCCCGTTGTCACTCGCGCGCAGGCGTCGCTCACTCGCAGGCTTCGCGCGCATGCGTGGTTCGCCGTCGTCGCTCGGAAGGCATCGCTCGCGCGCCGTCGTCGCGACAGGCGTGGCTCGCCGCCTGGCGCGCAATGCGTTGCTCGGTGGCCCTTGGTTCCGCAGAGGCGTCACTCGGCGGCCTCGTCCACACGACGTGAAAATCGGACGCCAAACAGTCCCATGCACGGCGCCATGCAAAAAGGCAAAAAAATGTGCCACATCGCAAGTAGCAAGAATCGAACCCACGCCCTCCTTCCCGAGACCCCACCTCAGTAGCCAGTTGACAGCAGACAGATAGCTACCCAGTACCAGCATCGAGACATATTTAATAAGGGGCATGGATGGAAGATTAGCCTGCATTTTGATGCTCCTTGGTATTGTAAACCATGTCCTAAACGCCCTCTAATTCCAGTATGGAGGGAGTATTTTGTAACCTTAAGGATTTATTTTACTTTTTCATCTTCATTACAGTTTTTAGTACATTTTGAGTTCCACTGCATTGACCTATTCTTTCCGTTAATAACCAGATTCTCAGTCCCTGTGAGATTTTTCCAAACATGCTCACCGATTATCCGTAAGTGATGCAACCGTTATTGTTTGGTAGAAAAAAAATTTCCTGCTAACACAATTAATTTGTTATATACTATAAATTTACAGATACCCAGAATGCACTTCCTCAGTTCTTCAAGCTTTGGTATTGGTCAAAGAATTATATCCTGGTTATCGCACAGAAGAGATAGAAAAATGTATCTCAAAAGCAGCAACATTTATTGAGAGCAAGCAACTGGAAGATGGTTCATGGTTTGTTTTGATGGAACTTTTGTTGATTTACCTTGCACAAACCAGTTTTTTTCCCTATACTTCAACAGTTAATATTTCAGTTATTTATTTAGCAGGTTTGGCTCTTGGGGTGTATGTTTCACCTATGGGGCCTTCTTTTCAGTCAAAGGATTGGCTGCTGCTGGAAGAACATACGAGAATAGCTCTTCCCTTAGGAAAGCATGCCACTTCCTGTTATCAAAGCAGCTCAATACTGGTGGATGGGGAGAAAGCCATGTCTCTCTTAGAACCCAGGTAACCAATTTCCTCTAATTCTTGAGATTCTTTTTTTCTGTGGTTGCCTTGGTGGTAACTGATGTGGACACAACTTCTTTGTTGAAATCCTGTTGAAAATACTACTATGGCCACAGCAGGGTTTCCCTTGCTGTATTCCCCTCCAAAAAAAACCCACTACTATAGTATTGAAGAATGAAATATTTTTTACGGTGAATCATGTTAGTTAGCACGGATTTGAATCACAAGCAGTGTTTTAAATAGCGGGCTATAGACTTATAGCGGGCAAATAGCGGGCTAAATCAGCTAAGTTGTACATAAAAGCAAATAGCGGTAGACTCTCTAAAACAGCTATAGCGGCAGCTATAGCCGGCTATTTAAAACCATGATCACAAGTCATCAATCGTGCTATTTTTTTTGTGTTTGGACCTTTGTTTTGATCATGCTCTTACTTGACATCATACATCGCAAATTGATCCTATGTAAATTTGTTTAATGGGTGCTCTTTTTTTTTGGTGTGTGTGTGTGTTGTGGGTGCCCGGGGGGGGTGATATCGAGAGTTTTGAATTTATCATCTTACAACCTTTTTTCTATTTTTGGTTGTCTTACCAAAGGTTTATGAAAATATCAAAGGTGACCGTGCTCATGCAGTGAATACTGCTTGGGCAATGCTCGCTTTAATCTATGCTGGACAGGTATGATTTCTTTGTTTCTTATTTAAATGACATTTATCCGCTGTTTATCAAACGTTTCTCATACTTTTATGTGAATACCAGTTTGAGATAGACCCAACACCAGTGCATCGTGCTGCAAAAGAATTGGTGAATATGCAGCTGGATACAGGAGAATTTCCCCAACAAGTAGGTTTATATTTAATTTTTGATGGTGCATTTCCATGCTCATTATATTTTGAGAAGAAATTTAATACTCCTGCATACAGATATGTGGTCATACATATATTTTGAGAAGAAATTTTGTAGAGCAGGATTGAATGCCACAAAAGTCTATAATGTTGCATCTAGCACGGAACCTTTTCTTACCTATTTTCCCCTGCATACAGATATGTGGCCAGACTAGAATGTCTAACAACTTGATATAATTCGTGCTGAAAACGGAAATTCCACGTTTATACATCTGACTGCAGTTAAGAATGCATGATATAGGGATTTGGCGTATGAATCTTGTAGCTTACAAAATTAATCTTAGACTACCTAGAAGCAGGATGTTTCAGTGCTTGTGTCGAGCTCTGTTAAGTTCTGATTAACATTTTTTTTATTGGTCCGCTGGAGAACTTTTGACAAGGGCCATGTAGCCAATGTGTAGAGATTCTTTATATGGTCTTGGTCTTTGATTGATCCAGATCCATCTGATTCTTTGATCATGCTTGCCATTTGATGATAGGAACACGTTGGGAGTTCCAATTGCGCTATTATCTTCAATTACCCCAACTACCGCAACTTATTTCCCATCTGGGCTCTTGGAGAATATCGGCGGCGTCTTCGTGCAAATAATAGAGATGCATCCATATGAACGTAATGCTGTGCCAAATAACCAAACGGTATGGCTGCGATTATTGCCCTAAAAGCAATATGAAGCTGTAAAGTGTGACCTAATGTTGTAGGTCAATGTGTGCGTATCCTGGAGTACAATAAGCGTGAGATGAATTATGTATGCACTATGCAGTGATGTGACAGAAGTATGCACGAACCAAGCGTTGAAGTTCGTGTCAGAAAGCTTTCGCATGTGATCCTTTTTTTTTTTGAAGGTAAACACGCTCTGAAAGGGCAAAATTTCATTTAAATGCACGAAATAGTACATAGTTTAGCCTAAGAAGGCAAATTACAGATCTTTGCTCTGAAAAGACAGCCTTCATTGTGCCTAAAATTAGAACAAGAAAACCTGAAATTATTGTCAGAAAGCTTTCGCGTGTGATCCTTTTGAATGATACCTTTGCAGCTTGCAAGAGAAAAAAAAACTGTCCATTTGTTTGTATTTGAAATATTCTAATCAGTAAGAGCTCTGCGTGAGATGAATTATGTATGCATTGATGTGACACAAGTATGCTGTATGCACGAACCAAAGCGTTGAGGTTCGTGTCAGAAAGCTTTCGCGTGTGATCCTTTTGAATGATACCCTTGCAGCTTGCAAGAAAAAAAGAATTGTCCATTTGTTTGCATTTGAAATATTCTAATCAGCAGGGCTCTTGTTGAATAGCAGTATTGCTGGTGTCTTCGGGCTTCCTAGTATTGTTGAATAGTAGTATGGGTCCATCAGTCCATGTGAGCATAGCATGGTGATAAACATGTGCATGACTGCGATGTGGCATTGGCATATACCAGAGTTACAAATAATTCCCTAAATAAATCTAGACGATTAGCAAGATGAGATTTACTTCCGTGCATCTCTTACTCTCTGTAAGATAATGTGAAAGCTGTTTACCAAGCTTAATATTCGCATACTCTGATGCTTACATTACACGTCTCTTGAAATACAGTTGGCGCAAGTTGAGTGGCACCAGCGGTGCTGTGACAGAAGCATCGATGGAAGGAAACAGATACCATCTCCCTGTCAGGAGCGTTCATCGCTGATGTGGATGCTTATGTAAAATCACCATCGCTGAAATTCGCAAGGAAGGGTGCCCACATATGTGTGTACTACTTGTACGACATTTAGCTGTCTGAAACTGAAAGTAGACAATCCTTTTTCTCCACTTGTTAAATTTGCAAGGACGCTAGGCCTAGGGTATCTATATTGTTTCACTCTGTCCATTTCTGCTCATAGCCTCTTTGAACAGGAGGGTCAAAACAAGCGTCTTCAAGGGCGCGTTCGATGCGGGCTACCTAGAAGCAGGATGTTTCAGTGCTTGTGTCGAGCTCTGTTAAGTTCTGATTAACATTTTTTTTATTGGTCCGCTGGAGAACTTTTGACAAGGGCCATGTAGCCAATGTGTAGAGATTCTTTATATGGTCTTGGTCTTTGATTGATCCAGATCCATCTGATTCTTTGATCATGCTTGCCATTTGATGATAGGAACACGTTGGGAGTTCCAATTGCGCTATTATCTTCAATTACCCCAACTACCGCAACTTATTTCCCATCTGGGCTCTTGGAGAATATCGGCGGCGTCTTCGTGCAAATAATAGAGATGCATCCATATGAACGTAATGCTGTGCCAAATAACCAAACGGTATGGCTGCGATTATTGCCCTAAAAGCAATATGAAGCTGTAAAGTGTGACCTAATGTTGTAGGTCAATGTGTGCGTATCCTGGAGTACAATAAGCGTGAGATGAATTATGTATGCACTATGCAGTGATGTGACAGAAGTATGCACGAACCAAGCGTTGAAGTTCGTGTCAGAAAGCTTTCGCATGTGATCCTTTTTTTTTTTGAAGGTAAACACGCTCTGAAAGGGCAAAATTTCATTTAAATGCACGAAATAGTACATAGTTTAGCCTAAGAAGGCAAATTACAGATCTTTGCTCTGAAAAGACAGCCTTCATTGTGCCTAAAATTAGAACAAGAAAACCTGAAATTATTGTCAGAAAGCTTTCGCGTGTGATCCTTTTGAATGATACCTTTGCAGCTTGCAAGAGAAAAAAAAACTGTCCATTTGTTTGTATTTGAAATATTCTAATCAGTAAGAGCTCTGCGTGAGATGAATTATGTATGCATTGATGTGACACAAGTATGCTGTATGCACGAACCAAAGCGTTGAGGTTCGTGTCAGAAAGCTTTCGCGTGTGATCCTTTTGAATGATACCTTTGCAGCTTGCAAGAGAAAAAAAAACTGTCCATTTGTTTGTATTTGAAATATTCTAATCAGTAAGAGCTCTGCGTGAGATGAATTATGTATGCATTGATGTGACACAAGTATGCTGTATGCACGAACCAAAGCGTTGAGGTTCGTGTCAGAAAGCTTTCGCGTGTGATCCTTTTGAATGATACCCTTGCAGCTTGCAAGAAAAAAAGAATTGTCCATTTGTTTGCATTTGAAATATTCTAATCAGCAGGGCTCTTGTTGAATAGCAGTATTGCTGGTGTCTTCGGGCTTCCTAGTATTGTTGAATAGTAGTATGGGTCCATCAGTCCATGTGAGCATAGCATGGTGATAAACATGTGCATGACTGCGATGTGGCATTGGCATATACCAGAGTTACAAATAATTCCCTAAATAAATCTAGACGATTAGCAAGATGAGATTTACTTCCGTGCATCTCTTACTCTCTGTAAGATAATGTGAAAGCTGTTTACCAAGCTTAATATTCGCATACTCTGATGCTTACATTACACGTCTCTTGAAATACAGTTGGCGCAAGTTGAGTGGCACCAGCGGTGCTGTGACAGAAGCATCGATGGAAGGAAACAGATACCATCTCCCTGTCAGGAGCGTTCATCGCTG
Organism: Eragrostis tef; assembly: GCA_000970635.1. Lineage (NCBI taxonomy): Eukaryota > Viridiplantae > Streptophyta > Magnoliopsida > Poales > Poaceae > Eragrostis > Eragrostis tef. Next base: position 95,998 of record LAPY01001039.1, on the reverse strand, counting down.
ATGTGGATGCTTATGTAAAATCACCATCGCTGAAATTCGCAAGGAAGGGTGCCCACATATGTGTGTACTACTTGTACGACATTTAGCTGTCTGAAACTGAAAGTAGACAATCCTTTTTCTCCACTTGTTAAATTTGCAAGGACGCTAGGCCTAGGGTATCTATATTGTTTCACTCTGTCCATTTCTGCTCATAGCCTCTTTGAACAGGAGGGTCAAAACAAGCGTCTTCAAGGGCGCGTTCGATGCGGGTTTTAGACCCCTCTAAATTTTAGCATTAAAAAGAATCTTATTATTTAATAGTACTAAATAAAGTCTAATGACAAAACTTTTTTACAGATAGGTATATCTTTACGAGACGAATCAAATGAGCCTAATTAATCTATGTTTTGATACAGTGATGCTACAGTAATGCTACAGTAACAATCGTTTAATCACGGCTTAACTACCCTCATTAGATTCGTCTCGCGATTTAGACCAAAGGTTCTCCAGTCCGTTTTGTAATTAAACTTTATTTAAAATAAGATTCTTTTTATGTAGACCTCTCTAAATTTTAGGCCCCTCTAAACTCTAATACAATAAACGCGCTCCAAGCTTCAGTTCCAACGACGTGCTGGCGATGTGACGCCCAACAAAGCTGCTGGAGCTAGCGCGACGCTGGCATGGCGGAAGAGCCCATGGAGGTCGAGCCGGAAAGTAACATGACAAAGGCTTGCGTACGTAGCTTCATTTTGAACGCGCAAATTTTAGTATCTTTTCAGGAATTCCGCATATACGAGGCAAATTTTAGTCCCTTTCGATTAGCGTGGTGAATTCTCGCACTCCATTTGGAGATGGACTGAACACACGGACACAAATTGAACATTTTGAAGAGGTAGGATTAAGTCAACGTCACAACTAGCGTGCTCCATGTGACCATCTAAAATTGAGCTCACGATGATGTTGATTAAAGCACCCACAAGTTGTATCAGTTGGCTTGCCGAATAAAAATTTCGTATTAGAACCTACCATTTGATTACCCGCAAAAAAACACACACCATTTGATTTCAGACAAGTTGTAATTATAGGTTAGAGTAAGCACAAAAAATAAGACTGACACGCAATTGTTATTCCTTTTTTTTACGCAATAAGGGCAGTCCTAAGTGCATTACGTTTTCTTGCGACTATCTCGCCATTAAATTTGTATTAATAATTAATGATTCTAGATTTGACGTCTGGCTGAAACTTTGCTCAATACGTACAACAATTTTCCAAGACGGGGGAAAATATGATAACGAAGGAGTTGTTACGGCAAAAGAAAATGAAAAGGAGAAGAAAGGAGGTATTTGAGAAACGAAACCAGGCGAAATTATTAGTGGAATCCAAATTAAGAAATGCCCGCTTCAGTAAAGGCGGAAGGGGTTGATGCTTCTCCTAGTCTGTCGAAGTCGGCAAAGGTACGCGAACTAGCGTCACGTCACATAACAGTCCTACAAATGGTGCGGTCCTAGTCTTTTAAGTCGCGATCGGCCTTTTTATTTTGCGGGAAAGAAAAAAGAGAGCATGTAGCGATCGACCTTTCGAGCAGACGCGTCGTCTACTGAAAATGCTGGATGGGTCGATGCGCTGACAAGGCACGGGACAAAGCACACGGCGCCGTGGGCCCTCCCCCGAAACGGACGCCTGTCACGTGGCCCCACAACGACGTCCATCCCGCAGCCGGCCAGCACGAGCAGACCACGACGCCGCGAGCGAGAGTGGATGGACGCGGGGCCCAGACAAAACCGGCAGCTGCCGCCTGCGTATTTCCAAATCAAAACCAAGCCCCTCTCCTAGTCCTCCCCTTCCTCCAGGGCTCCAGTCCAGCCAGCCAGGCCTGTCCCCTCGCTATCTCGCCCGCGGGAGAGCGGATCGGAATCTCGCCGGCGCTGCCGCATTGCCCTCGGGGTTCCGGACATGTGGCGGCTGCGGATCGGGGAGGGCGGCGGGGACCCGTGGCTGCGCACGAAGAATGGCCACGTCGGCCGCCAGGTCTGGGAGTTCGACACCGCCCCGG